>QAXH01006724.1:0-41701 GCA_004335635.1 Chloromonas sp. AAM2 | reverse complement strand
AGTCAAACACGTCCTGAGTAAACATGCAGCTTTGGCCAGACACGTTCATGCGTACGCGCACACGCCTCATTCAAAGCTGATTCCCAGGCTGACCCCAAACTTACTCCAAGCTGACCCCCAACCTGACCCCAACCTGACCCTAGCCTGGTAGGCCACACTGTGCTGAGCCCTCAACATGCAGCTAAACACACACGACGCCCACAGACGCCCAAGACTGGGTCGACCCAGTATCTTTGCAGCAAGTTTTCTAGCATTTAATGACGCAACAAGTTTTCTCGCCGCTGCTTTTTTGCATTCGCGCCCTGCCAAGACCTCACCTCACAAGCCCAAGCACCGTGAATTCTCGTCGTCGTTGAGCCGCTCGTGGGGGGTGTCAGAGGCGACGCCCGTCAGCACGTAGACTCTGCAATCCCGTTTCTGCCAAAGCCGGTACTAGTTGTTTTCTCGTTGCAGGTGTGTTTCTTCCTCGCAGCGCCGCGCACGCGCATTCACACATGGCAAGGCAAGGCACGCTGAATCGGCATGGGCATGACCAGGGCTGTCGATCGCGTGGCACTTTGCCCCAGTTCGCCTTGCTAGTTGCTTAACGCACACGATATCGCTTTCCCGAGCGTCTTAAACGCCGAAACACAGCCCTTCAAAGGATTGGCAGTTCTGTATCATGTTATGGGCAAGGATTGCTTTACCTTTATTGCATTGCCTTTATTGCATAATTATTCCTTTTATGTTAGCACTTTTGCAGCCATGAGCTTGCGAGACCGTGGGTGCCTGCAAGAGGTTAGCTTGGGGTCAGCTTGGGGTCAGCTTGGGGTTAGCTTGGGGTTCAGCATGGAGTCAGCCTGGGAATCAGCTTTAGGTGAGGCTTGTGCGTCTGGCCAAAGCTGCATGTTTACTCAGGACGTGTTTGACTACGGCCGCCAACCTGCTGCAGCATCTGCGTGCACTGGGCGCAACCGTTGGCTGCACACGGGTGGGTGGTACGCGAACGGCCAATTCTGGCGTGGTGATGGCAGCCTGGCGTTTCTGATCAACAGCTCAGACCATGCTGCAGCCAACGCTGCTTGTCAAAGCCAGACTGCAGCACGCCGCGAACGCATGCACCTCGGACTGCGTCTGAGCGGCAGGCACCCACGATCTCGCAAGCGCATGGGCTGCAAAAGTGCTAGCGTAATGGCTGCAATGCAAGAACGGTAAAGCAAGCCTCGCCCCATAACGCACATAACCACTGCCAATCCTTGGAAGGGCTGTGTTTCGGCGTCCAAGACGCTCGAGAAAGCGACATCGTGTCAACTAGCAAGGCGAAACTGGGGCAAAATGTCACGAGATCGATAGCCCTGGTCATGCCCATGCCGATGCAGCGTGCCTTGCCTTGCCATGTGTGAATGCGCGTGCGCGGCGCTGCGAGGAAGAAACACACCTGCAACGAGCAAACATTTATGGCGGTTTTCAAATCAAACTGTCCACCGCCCAAAAATTGAGCGAAACGTGAAAACCAGGCCCCGCTGCTCTTAGGCCTTGCGCACATCCACGCAGTACTTTTGAGCGCGCAAATGAGCGAGATGTAGCGGTGCGTGTCTTGGCATGTTGAAAAGCTCGTGGCTGGCCCTCAGTCCAGTAAAGCCCTAGTCCAACATGCTCATGGTCCAGTACTCCCCATACAGCCTCGAAATCGTTCAGCAGGCCGATGCTGACATGCCAACATGCCAGTGCCGGCAGCCCTCATCTAATCGCCAAGCAGCTGTGCGAGTTATGAGGGTCCGATGAAGCCGGCGGATCAGCAGCCCTGGCGAGTTTGGTGTGGCCATAGAGGTTGTGTGACGTCAGGACCACATTCGGAGCATGGCTTAGAGTCTGGCACGGTCACAAGGTTGCGATTTGGTTCAAGCCGTAATGCCTAGGGCTCTTGGGTTGGGCGCCTCAGGGCGCGAAAATACCACTACAATACATGCGCAAACAGTAGCGAAAGAAGGCATCGGCAGAGCTGCCGCCATATGCGAGCTCGCTCAGAACCACCGGATTGCATGCATGGTTTGAGCTGTACAGGACTCCGTAGCTGCGGCTGCCACGCAATGCGCTGAATTGCACGCTCAGTAGAACACTGGCGCTGGCTCGCGCGCTCAAGTGTTCTGTATGCGCTCAACGGCCTTTGAATGAGCGAAAAATTACAGGGGGTTGACAGCTTAAATTGAAAACCGCAGAAGCGGCTTTGGCAGAAACGGGATTGCAGAGTCTACGTGCTGACGGGCGTCGCCTCTGACACCCCTTACTTCGTAGGGTGTAGGGTCTTCTGTAATCATCGACAGCAGCACGCCCATCCATGCGGCATGCTCTGGTCAGGCCGGTTGCTGCTGCTGCAGAGGCTGTCTAATCCCGTTCTTCCCCTTGTGACAGTCCAGTCTGCTGAGCCCACCATCGTTCTCTGGCCGCCTATCTCTCACTGTGGACATGCCACGGTAGCTGTGGAGGTGGCTGCAAGCACCGAACCATGCAGTGAACAGCATGAGACACTAGTCTATGACAGCCATGACGGACTCCAGTGGCAGTCTCCAGAGCATCCAAGCGAGGGCAAGCAGACAGCCAGCGTCGGCCCTAGTCACGGCTTGGATCGTCCACATGACACATGTCATGTCCAAGCCCAAGGCTTAGGCCGTAGACGCGGCCAAGCACGCCCACCATCACACACGCAGCAAGGCAGATACAGCAGACAGCAAGGCGGTTACAGGCACGGCAGGGCTGCTGGAGGGCCTGAGGTACCAAACCAGGGTCCGGGGGAACAGGCATCACATGGCCGGGCGCCAGGGCAGCGACAGCATGCCTTTGAGGAAGCCGCTCGGCTGCTCACTGATATGCGACACCCAGCCCTGTGGTGAGGCACATCTGGTGCAACGCCAGAAAGTACAACATGAGAAGTGAAATATGTATTGCCAGAGGTTGACAAAGCTGTAGGCTGGAGTTTAAGTTGACGCTTAGTTGCGCCTCCTTATCAGCAGTTGCCACACTCTTTGCACGGCCTCGCTGCACATCGGGATCTGCGGTGCCTGCCATCCCGGACAAATCTAGCGTGCACAGCACAGGTTTCCTCAGGCAGTGTAGTGTGTGTGTGTGTGCACTTGCACGTCTGTCCTGTTGGATGCTGTGCCTGGCGGCGTTACCATCTCTGGCGGGCGTTGAGTGTGTGCATGCGCGGCTGCTCACAGGTACCCCGGGGCCCGATCGCTCTCACGCACCGTAGTGGCGCACCTGGGACCCACCAACTCAGGTGATGAAGAGGAGAGACTGCAGCGGTCTCTCAAGAGATTGGGCACGTGCAGTGCGTACATGTGTGTGTACATGTGTGATGTGCGACCGCGGCTGGTGTCCAGGAGGTTGGGCTCGTGGCATACATACGTCAGGGGCTGGCAAAAAGATTGGGTTTCAGCTGGTGCTGGTTGAAATTAGGGCCAAAGGTGGGAGGGCAGAGGCATTGCAGCCCTGACATATGCATGTCTGTGCATGGGATGTGCGCAGGCAAGACCCATGCCGCCCTCCAGGCGCTGCGTGTCGCGCCCAATGGCGTGTACTGTGGACCGCTAAGACTGCTGGCGTGCGAGGTCAGGAGGAAAAGGGGGAGGTTGACGGGTGGCAAGGGAGGGCTCAGGGCTAGGGTGCAAGGCAATGTGACAAAGGGTGCAGGGGACAAGGTGGTGCTTACAAAAAGGGGTAAGGCACGTGCAGTGTGGCAGTCCAGGGCTTTGTGTGCTGCTGCCTCTGGCCTGGCTCAGGTATTGAGCTGACAGGACATGTAGGGCAGCCATGTCCAGGCATTTGACTATGTCTCAAACTCTCGCCCATGTGCTGTGTGGTGCAGGTGTGTGACCGTTTGAACGCGTCCGGTGTGCCCTGTGACCTGCTGACAGGGCAGGAGGTGCGGCGGGTGGAGGGCGCGAGGCATGCGGCGTGTACCGTGGAAATGGCAGGAGTGGGGACGGAGCCGGGGGGGCAGGTGCAGGAGGTGGGTCAGAGGGGGTGGGCCTGCAGCACAGGGCTGGGGTAGAGCACGGAGTGCGCGGGGCCGGGCTGAACTGGTCTGCGCCTGCATGCATTGCAACAGTCGTTGTTGGGGCCATGCTTCAGGCGGACTGCAGCTTCGTCCACTCCACCAGCACACTGTTATAGACTGCACGCCCAGGTTGACAATGCATGCTGAAGTTGCTGATGTTCTGCATCTCTTGCCCTGCCCAGCCGCGCCCACATAGCTGCACCCTTGGCCACGCACACCCCTCCCCCTTGCCCACAGGTTGCAGTGCTTGACGAGATCCAGATGGTGGGCGACCGTGGCCGGGGTTGGGCGTGGACGCGCGCCCTGCTGGGCCTGCGGGCGCGGCAGCTGCATGTGTGCGGAGACCCGGCCGCCCTGCCGCTGCTGGAGCGACTGGTGGAAGACTGCGGGGACACGCTACAGGTGAGAGGGGCCACGTTTGAGATGGGGGGCTGATGGTGGGTGGGCACATGGGGCAGGTGTGACAGGAAGGTGGTGTTTTCACCTTACGCTTTTTGATGGTTTATACTGATCCAAGCTGTTGTGATTTCACAGCGCGCTGGGGTTGCACAGCTCTGCTGTATGCGGCTCTGTGAGGGGTGTGCTGCCATGTCAACACACGTGCAATGTGCACTGGCCAAGCCAGCACATCCCTGTAAAACCCATCTTGCATCGGTATCCTCACCGCCACTGTGCCTTATAAGGCGAAGTTGTGGTTCTCGTTGTTACCTAACCAGGAACCCAGTTGCACCCTTTGCACCCTTGACAACCGTCGGTAACCCATACCCTTCTTGAATGCTTCTTGAATGCACCACCAGTCAGAAAGCAATCTGCATCTGTATTGACAACACCTGTATGCTTCATGACTCATCATGGTTCCGACAGAACCTGGACCCATTGCACGCTTTGCACATGCACGAGACCGGCATCGCCTGCTCGCTCTCAGGCTCAGGGGTTTGGTGGGCAGGTGGATGGTGCAATTGTGATTGTTTCAAAGCCCTCTGGGTTGTACAGCTCCAGTCTGTGGGGCTCTTGGATTGTGCACTGGCATATCTGGGTGCGTGCCGCCTGCCAGCACCTTCCTTTGGCCCGCATCTTGCTGCGCAAACTGCACCACTAGTCACTCGGCAACCTCTCCCTTCGAGTTTGTTTTTGGGACCCATCGTCCGTTGTCACTAAACATCAACCCCCGCTTTGCACCCTCCATACCCTTTGCTGCACTCTGCACTATGTGCATCCTTTGCACCCTTTACAAACGACACCAATCCGTGTCCTCAGGTGCATCATTACGAGCGGCTGACGCCCCTGGTGGTGTCCGGCGCTGCCCTGGGCTCGCTGTCTGCCCTGCGGCCGGGCGACGCGCTGGTGGCCTTCTCACGGAGGGGAGTGCACGGGCTGCAGAGAGAGGTGAGGGGCAGACTGGCACGTGGCTGCGCCAGTTACCGGCTAGGCTGGGCATGAGTGCACTGGCTACGTTTCAGGCTGCTAGACCGCAGCAGTAGAAGCTTCACAGTGCCGGTGTTGCAGATCAGCTTGCCTGCATGTGAATTGACACTTGAGCCTGACAACTGGCAGTGGGTGCATATTGACACTCATCCACAGCGTACTGTGAGCTCAAGCTGCTTGGTTTGCTACGGGTTGTCAGTGGATCTGTTGCTCCAGGCTTCTGCCGTGTTCATATCATATCACTCTACTGTTGCAACGCATGGGTTTACAAGTCAACACTCAACGCTCAACGTCTCTCTGTTCCTTCTCTCCAGGTTGTGCGCCGCGCCCCCTGGGCCACCCCTGCGCTCGTGTACGGGGCGCTGCCGCCCGACGCACGCAGGCACCAAGCGGCTGCGTTCAACGCGGGCAGGGCAGCGTGAGGGGGAGAGGTTGGGGGGGTTGGGGGGGAGGGGCAGGGTTTGGTGTTGGGCATGAGATGAAGTAGGGAGGCTGAAGATCAGGATGCCGGGCACACGGGGCGGTGCAAAGCGGGCACACTGAAAGGGTGTTAAGGTGATAGTGTATTGAGGGGCCTAAGAGTGGGTGCGGCAGGTGACAGATACGGCACTGGGTTTGATGGGAAGAAAAGGGTAGGGTTGCACCATATGTGTGTGAGTGTGTGTGAGGGGATGAAGTAGGGTTGCACCATATGTGTGTGAGTGTGTGTGAGGGGATGAGGTAGGGTTGCGGGTTTGGGCAGGGCTGGGGGGGCGACAACCCTCAAAAGAACACCAAACGGATGTGACTGCCATCACGCCAGGGTGCATGACCTGACGATGCACGCAGGTATGCGTGATGTATGTGGTGCATGTGGTGCATGTGATGTATGTGTGTGCGTCTGTGTGTGCGTCTGTGTGTGCAGGTGTGACGTGCTTGTGGCGAGTGACGCGATAGGCATGGGCCTCAACCTGGCCATCAACAGGGTCATCTTCAGCAGCATGAGCAAGTACGACGGTGAGCCGGAACTCGGTGCGCAGGGCAGGTCTGGGCAGGGGAGTGGCCACTGCCTGTGAGGGCAGGCCTGGGCAGGGGAGTGGCCACTGCCTGTGAGGGCAGGCCTGGGCAGGGGAGTGGCTACTGCCTGAGGGTTATGGTTTGAGCGAGCTGGTGGTGGCCAGGACGTCTGTCTAGGTTGTCTTCTTCCTCGGATGTGGTCGGGCACCTCTAAGCAGCTGACGCCAGCCAGGTGACTGTTTGGATGCCTGTCTCCAGCACGCCAGGGGGTGGTACGGGTGCATGCCTTAGTGGCTCATGGCTCATGTGGCGCATGGCGAATGCGCATGACCGGGTGCATGTGTGTGTGCATGTGTGTGCTTCAGGTCGAGCGGTGAGGCCTCTACTCGCCTCCGAAGTCAGGCAGATAGCGGGAAGGGCCGGGCGCTTCAGACTGGCCCCCGCAGCCCCTAGCACAGGCCATGGCGACGCGCAGGACACACGTGCTGTCACGCCCTGGACACGACATGGGCTACAGGGAGCAGACTCAGAGCCCTCTGCCACCTGCACTCTCCCTGACGCGGAACACAGCTCACAGGGGCCGGTACCCTCCCTGCCATCCCGTGCCCTCGGTCCTGCCTCTGGCTCTGGCTCAGCTACTCCATGCGGTTGGGTGACGTGCCTGCATGACTCTGACCTTCCCACACTCCATGCGGCCATGAGGGAGGAAACGACTAGTGTTCAACAGGCCAGCCTACTGCCAAGGTGAGAGAGGGGGTGCGGGTGCAGCAGGGGGTGGCATGCTGTGTGGGTGCGCATATGATGCCTTTCCACCGTTTCTGTGTCCTTCTCACACACCTTCTGTGCCACAAACACACCTTCTCACCACACCATGCTAAGGCACGCTGCTGCTCCCCATGCCTGTAGGAAGGCGCACGAGCCTTGCCTTGGGCTTTGACCAACGCATGCGCTCTTACGCTGTGTGTTGTTGTCCCTTGTCGTCTCTCGCAGGGTGGAGGACCTGGCCCACTACTACGAGCTGTGGGCGCAGGCAGCGCAGCACACGTCAGCGGCGGGGCACAGTGCAGGCGGCGGACAGGAGGGGCAGGGAGCCGGTCACCAGCACATGGGCCCGCAGGAGCAGGGGAAACAACAGAAGCAGCAGAAGCAGCAGCGGCGGGCCAGTCACAATGCACAGAGTGCAGTGCACAGTACAGTGCATGGCAGGGATGGCAACGGTAAGGGTCCGATCCAGGACTGGAGTGATTATGATGAAGATAGTGATAGTGATCTCCATCGTGTATCGCACACCAGACGCCGCGTGCACAGGCGTGCCGCTAGCCGTGCCAGTGATGACAATGGTGACTTGTACGTTGGCCGCCACTCGCATCAAAGTGTGGGCCAGGGGGATGGTGCCAGGCACCGCAAGCAAGGGAAGCGGGAAGCCAGGGGCAAGGGGAGCCGGCGAGATGCCCACATGGACGACACCGCCCATGATGATGACGGTCACGACAGATGGTATGACAGCAGGAGACGCAGCTCCAAACGCCAGGGCCAGTGCAGTTCTGATTCAGCCAGTGCCAGCTATGATGATGATGATGTGGATGCGGGGCCAGACATGCATCATGACGGGGTGCATGTGCATGGCGGGCCCCCGCTTGAGCGGGTGCTGCGGGCGTACATGGACTCGGCGCGCCTGTCACCGCACTTTGCACTGGCAGACATGTCGCAAATGGTGGGTGCGTAGGACAGGGGTGACGGGATCTGGGCAGTTGCTATGAGATGCGCCTTGGAAAGGTTCCTTCAGGTGACGGTGACTCGGGGTCAGTTCCTGGCTCAAGGTAGACCATGTGACATCAGCCTAGCCGAAACCGCATAGCACTTTAAAAAGGGGATTCAGAGAGCCCACCTGCCCTGCACATCCACCTATATGCAGTGACCAAAGGTGATTGGCCGGTCCTTACAGAGCACACTCACCCGCCTGGTCTCGCGCATTGCCGAGTCCCAGGGGCCGCACCCCGCAACGCGTCACTTGAAAAGACGCATAAAGTTGATGAAGAAGAAGTCGAAACATAAGTTGTTGTTCTCGAGCGTTACAGTGGCCAACAGTTTCAGTGGTCACACGCGGGCGTCACCACCACTTCCAATGAATTGTCATTACACCCTCTCATCATGAATGTTTTTTGTTCTGACGGAGTAGTGTTTTGCTGAACAGCCTAGGCCTGGAAGCCAAAACAGCCGTGCACTGTCTGTGTCTGCCTATACCATGCTCTACCCATCGGCATGAACCAAACGCTCCAGTCCCATCTTGATCCACATTTCTCCCGCCTCCCGCTGCCCTTCCCTCAGTTCCTCACCAGTCCCTATCCCCGGATGTCCGCAGCTGTCCATATCCGTGCTCCTGTCAGGCGCGCTGGGCTCGCGACTGAGCGTCACTGAGCTGCTCACATTCTGTACCGCACCGGCAGACGCAAGCAACGCAACCATAGGCAAGGCCGGGGCAGGGTCAAGCTGGGGCTGGTGCAAGCATGTTAACAGATGGGGGGGGGCAAATTGTGCCAGTTGACAAGTTGTGGTTGGTGAGCTCCCAAATATTTGCTATTTGATGCGCACGCATTGTCTTTGCACAAGGTAGCCTTGCTCTTACTTCCATGTCCGGTGGCGGGTGGGCAGTGTCTGCCCGGTATCTCTGGCCATGTTCGGTACATCAGTGCGTGGTGTGACAGGTGTGTGCTAGTCACCAGAAGTTCAAGTCTTCGAAGCATGCCTTGGAACGAAGGTACAGCACGGTGCCTTCCCCAGTGGCAACGTGTGTGCATGTACCGCCTGTGTGTTGCAGCCGCTGCCCTCCTGCGTTACGTTGCGCTGTACGTTTCTGACGGTCACGTGCCCCTGTCCGCCGCCGCTGTGCTGGGCCCTGGCCTCATGGCGGCTGTGGACCGGGCGGCGGAGGCGCACGGGACGGGGGCCAGCCACGTGGCAGCGGAGGAAGGCCATGTGGTCAGAGCGGATCATACGTTCCATGCAGCGCCACAGAGCGAGGTGTGTGAGTTATGGCTAAGCACCGGTCCCAACGGAACGGTTCAAGCAGGGTTGTATGGATCTTTACTGAATCGTGAGTCTAGGAGCTTGGGTTTGTAGTTTGTTCAAAGTCAGGTACAAAGTTGAGTGCGGTGAGTTGCAATAACAGTTGTTGCTCGAGCAGTCAGTGCAGTACATAGCGGGTTGTCTTGTCCTGTATCAACTCGCTCCACACGCTGCTCGTGTCCTGTACGTTTCTGCTCCCCCAGGAGGCGCTGCGCAGGCTGGAGGAGGCGCATGCAGCGCTGGACCTGTACGTGTGGCTGGCATATCGCCTGCCAATGGCATTCAGGTAGCAGACATGCAAACAGCAACGACTGCGCATGGCCCTAGATGGCGCCAGGATGTGCACTGGGCCATGGGCTTTGGGTATGAGTGCCGGACATCGATATTTGACGGATGACATGCACAGCTGCACGAGTGTAGTTGGCCCTACCGCTGCAGCTGTTTGATATCCTCCGCCACGACGCTGAGCCCTGCTGTTGGCAATGCTGGCAGTGCTGATTTCCTGCTGTGTTCCCTTGTGGATTGTTCCTGTGGTGTTGCTCCTGTGCAGGGCTTTGGCTGACGCCCAGGCGGCGCGTGCACGCCTTGCAACCGCCATAACTGCCGGCCTAGAGGCCCTCAGCAGCCACCACCACCGGCAGAGGCGCCGCAGGGAACACAGGCAGAGCGCGCAGGAGGAGTAGAACCATTGTGCGCTCTGACCTCGAGCCAGGGCCGCAATGCATACTGTCACAGCAAACTGCTGTGCGAATGCTGACTGCTTAGAGTGTGTCGCATCATGCTGACTGCAATCAGCATCCGCACAGCAGTTTAATAGGCTGCTAAGATAGACTGTTGAGTGATTGATAGACTGCTAAGATAGACTGATGAGTGTGTATGTGTGCCATCACTATGATTACATTACGAGTGTGCACCCTTGTGAGTGTGTGGCGGAGAAGAGTGTGTTGCTGCAGCTGCCGACTGGCTATTCTCAAAAGGGCATGTCATGTTTGTGGGGGAGGGGTGTGAGGCAAGTTTGCTCAGGTTTGGCCGGCCCAGGCTAAGCTGACAGCAGCTTATCCTGTAATCGTAAGGGGCAGTGACCGTGAAGGTCAGCGCATGTGTCAAAGTCTGTGTGTGCACGTTCTGGGTAGCGCCTGCTGCGCATGAGTGGTACTTGACGGAGGTCGGGTATTCTCGTGCCTGAGATGGGGGAGAACTCCTCAGGCTGGCGACAGAGCAGGGTCACTTCCTGCCGTGGACGGCCTCGCAGATAACGTAGCCTTGGGTGCATGCGGGTTAACCTTGGCATGTGCGCGGTTGCTTTATTTTTGATTACTCTTTGCCCTGCGACTGGGTATGTGTTACATTTAAGTTCCTTCACTAGACGTTAGCACACCACTGTAGAGTCAAGTTAGGAAATACAAGACGACGGATACAGACACAAGACGACGAGGACTTGCAGCACCAGCTCCAATGCGATACCTGCTAGGTTGACGTAAACTCGTGGGGCTATATGCAGTAACCAGACCAAACCGGCGAACCAGCCATCACTTGAGCCCAAGACTTTACCGAGGCGTTGCACTGCCACATTCTGTTCCAATCACAGACATTCAGGGTAACCAACGATTCAAAGGCCTGATGTGCGAGCGCTGCCAAGCCGACAAGACAAGCAAATCCAAGGCGTGTTAATGTAAAGGAGCCAAAGTTCAGTAGTCCAAAAGAAAGGGCAGGAAGGCAGATATGGACAGAGTGATCACGTGCCAGCAAACAGATCGCGAGGTAACCTAGACTTAATTGGGATTGAGTTCAAGCGAAATCAGGTAGTTGCAATTGATGGCATGAGTTCCGTGGTTGTGGGTTCAAAGTCGTCCAAGGTTTGGATGTAAGTTCCTATTGTGGGACTTTCAAGTCAGTCGGTCAACTGTCATGGACTCAGTTGTCCATGCCTTCCTCACAAGCGGATGGTTGAGCTGTCGATCGGCTCTTTGAACTCGTTTGTTAGTGTTCGTGTCACATTCGCGAGGGCTCCTCTGAGCAGCTCCACCTTGGCCTCGAGCAGCTTGACCACCGGCGCGTTGGCAGCGCCACCCAAGCCTGCAGGGGCGTGATGCAGCAACGCAACTGTGAAAGACCAGTGGCAAAAGTGGCTGTTTCTATGCTTTACTTTTCCAGACGCCACAAGTCCCGGCAAAGTGACAACCTCGTATGTACCCTTTCGCCCAAACCCCACCTGTGAATGGGTTCTTGCTGTCCTGCTTCTCCATGTGCGCCATGTCCTCCAGCACACCCCTCAGGGCAGTGAGCTGCACACAGCACACGTTCAGCCGCTCCTGCAGGCTGCGCTCGAGCGAACGCAGCTGACCTGAACAGCACCACAGCGGCAGGGAACCAGGTCAGCGGGTGACAAGGGATTGCAGCGGCAAGACTAACAATGCCTGCTTCAGTCAACAACAGCACGAGCCACAGCAGCCTGGTGTGTTCACCTGGTTTCCTATCTCTTCACTTTAGAGAACGCAATGTGTCACTGAACACAGCCAGTATTCTGTAGTTAACTATCTCTTTGAGGCTTCGCTATTGGTAACCATCCGACCCATGGGTGTTGTGATCAGCCTGAATTCTTGTGTTCGTGTACTGTGACACTGCATCCACACAGTGTATGGGTGAAGGAGAGCAATGCTATGATGTGGCTCTTACCTGCTATCGCTGGCATGGTCTGCCCCAGGGCCGTTAGCTTAGCCGCCATCTCGCCGTCCCTGGTGTCCAGCTCGCTGACCCTGTCGCCCACGCGCCTCAGACCCTCCAGGGCGCCGCTCAGCTGCGACTGGCCCGCGAGGAACCGCGACTCAAGGCTGAACAGGTCCGCCTGCACAGGACAGGCAAGGGTTGGGAACAAGTCTTGTTGCACAGGGCAAGACGGTAGGCAAAGCTGCAGCTGGTTGCTGTTGTTGCTCTGCATGGCCTTGACTGTGTCCGGCTTTAAGGAATCTGGAGACAGCGCACGTAGATAAGATCAATGCCAGTAAGGCGTCAGTCCCTCATGCACGCGCTAACTCCTTGCACTCTCCCTGCCGCCCCCCTTTCCCCTGCTCCTGCCGTCCCACCTGCACTTGCGCCACGTCCTGGTGCTGCCTGTCCCCGCCCCAGGCGCCCGCCCCGCCCTCCAGCTGGTCAATGCGCATGAGCACGCTCCCATGCACCGTGTGCAGCTCCTTCACCATGCCCTGCGTGTTGTCTACGTACTCCTGAACACACAGGCGCGCACACAACAACAAGGTGTGGCCAAACGCGCACGCGCACACACACAGGAGGTGTGACCACTGCACATGGCAACTGTGTAGATAGGCAGTCAGGCTCTTGCGATGTCTGCAAGCATCCATGGGTTCGCCGGCACGATGCCAGCTGCTGGCCACACACGTTGATGCAATCGTCCACCTTCTTGACTATTGCAGCATCTGTTGCCTTGACCCGTGCATCCAACTGAGTTAAGTCAATGGAGTATATCAATCGCACACGGTCAAGCAGATCACCCAACGTCACAATGCCATTACGCACGACCTTCCACACAGACTGGGCCCATGCACTGCAGCACGAGTTTACCTATTAGCACGAAAGGTCTCACAGCTGCAGGTTTGCTTGTTGCTGCGTAGCTTGGACCTCCCACACCTCACAATTCTCCTCACTCCCCGCTCCCACTCTCACATGCTCAACTCAGTAACTGCTGGTCTTGCAGCGGCAGGTCTGCCCACTCCTGCATACCCCGAACCTCACACACCTCAACTGCACGATCCTTCCACGCACCTGCAGCATGACGATTTTGTTGCGCATGTTGTGCAGCACGCGCCCGTACTCCCCGAGCTTCCCCTCTAGACCCGCAAGCGCCGCTGCATCCCCGCCATACCCCGCATCTCCTGCACCCGCCTTGGCTCCCGCCACCCCCCACACGTCCACCCCGCCGTCCCCGCCTGCAGTGGGTGGATGTGCAGTGGTAATGGCGGTGGTGCGGGCGAGGGCCTCCTCGGCGTCAGGGGTGCCGGGGGGCTCCAGCACACCGGTGGTGTGGGAGGTAGCAAGCTTCTGAACCAGGGCAGCTGCGGGCAACGAGCAGGACAAGACGACAATTGCATTTGGACGCACATGGCCTCAGTGCGCACATCACAGTCAACGTGAGGATCACCAGCTCCTGTCACTGATGTCATCCAACCTACACCTGTGCATACCGAGGGCGTCATATCACTCCCCCCTCGCCTGAGCCCCGCTCACCGTGGTGTTCCGCCAGGCTCCTGATCGCCGCCTCCACCGCCCCCACACGCCCCGCCAGTTCGTCACGTGCGGGACCCGCAAGGGCGGCGGGTGCAGTGCCCAGACGCTCCTCAAGCGCCTGTCGGGGGCAGAGGGGCATCTCATTGTGTACAAAAAATGGGCTTTGTTTGGAGCGCGTAGGCTCGAAAAGCAAATAAGGGACCCAGCAACGTTCATGGTGTGGGGACCCGGCACTGTTGATGAGGCCATGCCTGCATCCCGGGACTGGACGTGGTGCTATTGCACGTGCTTGTGTGTGTGCTTGTGTGTGTGCTTGTGTGTGTGAATGTGTGTGTGTGTGTGTTTGTGTGTGTGTGAATGTGTGTGTGTGTGTGCTTGTGTGTGTGAATGTGGTGGAGGTAAGTGTGGGAAGGCTCAGATTTGAATACATGTCCACAGCTTGAGTGAAGGGGATGAAATTGGTTGGTGAAAGCGTGTGCCAACCTTGAATGGCCCAGTACAAGACCCCTGCCCCCAACTTGAGTGCTGCCCAGTTCATCCCTTGGAGCGACCTGCCCACCACACCCCTGTGACTGACCTGCAGCTGTGCGTCGTGTGCCAGCAACATCTGGTGTATCGCGGGGTGTGTCTGCGAGCCAATGGTCCTGAGCGCCGCCACCTGGTCAAGGATCAGCACCATCGCCTCTGCGTATGCGTCGCCTGAAGAGAGGCCGCCCGGCAGCTCAAGCTGACTCTGGACAGAGGCCAGTGTGTGATCAACCTGGGACAAAAAACAATGTATGAGACAATGTTACAAGCGTATTGGGCTCGGTCGTGGTGACATTTGCAGACTATTGATTTGCACCATGAGGCGGAGCATGGGATCAGAATGCAAGCAAGAGGAGGTGTGTTGGTCAGTATTAGCTTGTAGACCCCACCTGCTCCAGCTGCCCCTCCACCTCGCCCTCGTCCGCGTACTGCGCATGCATGCGGGTGCTCTGCTTCCGCACCACCTCCAGCAGCCGCTGCAGGAACCGCGCCTGCCCGCCGCCCGGCCCCGCCGCTCCGCCTGCCCCAAGCGACATGGGGCTCAGGAGCGGCATACCCGACATTGTTGACCTGGCACTGCCACGGCCCTGGGGGCCCTCCGACAGTTGAGTGAGTGACAGCTGTGGCTGCAGCAGCGCACCGTACGATAGAGGCGCGCCTGCGGGTCCCGCCTGCTCCCCGGTGGTGCCCCGCTGGGGCACGTCTAGTGATGCAAATGACCCCCCTGTAGTGCTGAGGGTGGTGCGGAGAGGTGCAAGGTGGGCGGGAGTAGGCGTCAAGCCATCCGCTGCCACCGCAACTGACACAGCAGGCACAGGAGCCGCAGCACCAGCAGCCGCAGCAGCGGCTGCAGCTGCATGTGCGGCAGTGCTGGCGGCAGAGGCGGCCGCTGCCGCTGCCGCATCAGCAGCTGTGATGGCTGCTGCTGCTGCCTCTGCTGCAGCCACGGGTGCGGCTGATGCCACTGCATCCACGCGGGCGCGGGTGGCGGCGCAGTCAGCCTTCACGGTGTTCTGGTCCTCAACCATGTTGTGCAGCTGCATATAGGACAAGCAGAGAATGCGGCATGCGGTGTTCATCAATCACAATATGCAGATTCCTGGCAAGCACAAGCAACCTGCTCATTGCAGCATGCATCTATCTAGCATGCGCCTTTTTTCCTCCCGATCAGCTCACCCATGCCAGGCAAACAACCAACTCCAGCCTGCCTCTGATGACCTCATGTTTACCGTTCCTCCT
This sequence comes from Chloromonas sp. AAM2, assembly GCA_004335635.1. Taxonomy (NCBI): domain Eukaryota; kingdom Viridiplantae; phylum Chlorophyta; class Chlorophyceae; order Chlamydomonadales; family Chlamydomonadaceae; genus Chloromonas; species Chloromonas sp. AAM2. The sequence goes on along the minus strand of QAXH01006724.1, from coordinate 26,166 downwards.
GCTCACCTGCACGCGCAGGCTTGCCACCATTGCTGCCCAGTCACCCAATGCCATAAGTTCCCCCGCATGGTTAACTGTGCGCCTCTCAAGCTCAACAACACGCGCCGACAGCAGGCTCACGGACACGGACACGGCATCGGGCTCAACGGGGGCAGCACGGCCAGGCCAGGCACCCTCTTCCATGTGGTTTGGTAGACCGGGAATGGGGGCATGGCCGTTTGCCAAGGCCGCGACATGGGGCGTGGGTGGCTGTGACAGGGCTGCGATTGAGACACCCGCTGACACATCCTCATCGTTTGAGTGAATGTTGAGGGCCAGTAGCAGGGGCGCCTCGCCTTCATTGCCGGTGGTGATGCTGAGAGGAAGCACCAATGTGGCTGTGTCAGCGACAGAGTTGGTGGAGGTGGTTGGGATGCCAGCCTGTAGCAGTGCGGCGAGTTGGGAGGCGAGGCACTTGACTTGCTGGCGCAGATCGGCCAAGTCTGCTGCTGCTGCAGCGGTGGTGCTTGACTGGTGGCTGGGTGTGCCTGCCATGGCGTCTGCCAGCGCGGCTGCTGCCTCTAGGGCTGTGAGCTTGCCTGCAAGGAGCGCAAGCAAGAAGACGCACTAGCCTTAGTATGGAACACAAGGCTTGGAACAGCTACAGCAGTGGGCGTGTTGTTGACAGGATTGATGTGGTGTTGAAACCTATGACAGCAACGCTGTAGCTGCCTTGTAGCATGGTGGGTTGGCATGATGGAGTTTACAAAGCAGGTTTGCAGCGGGTTGAGTACATGTGTGGAATGGTAGAACGATGAGGTGAACGATCGACCGTCTGCACACGGCAGTGCATGCCTGTACTTGCCTGACAGGGACAGCTCCACCTGCAGCAGGCGCTGCTCTAGCTGCTGCTGCTGCTGCACGGCCGCCCCTGCCCCGGCCACTTCAACCCCACCCGCGTGCTCCACAGGCGGAGAGGCAAAGCCGCTGGGCGCCGCAAAGCTGTGGTACACAACTGCACCCGACCCTTCCCGGGTAATCCCTGGGGTTAAGTCATCTGACAAGTGCAAGGGGCCGGACAGGCTGCCGGCACCAGCACCATCACATGCAGCGAAGCGGCTGGGCCGCACGGGCTCACGCGCTGTCCCATGCGCCGCGCCCGCCAGACTGCCCCGCTGCAGCATGCCCGGGCCCGCGCCCCCGTTGAGGTGCACGGCGGAGCCCCGCAGGTCAAACAGCATAAGCTGCAGGTCCTGCACACTGCGCTTGAGGCCCGGCAGGTCGTCGGACACAACGGGCCGCACGTCCCCCGCAAACTCCCGCAGAGCCGACACCTGCTGCTCCAACGTGCTGATCCTTGCCATCGCGGCTTTCAGGGTGGTGCCTGGCTCTGATTCCATATGCAGGCGTTCTGGTTGAACTGCACAGGCAACAGCAAGGCACAGTGATCATGAGCACGCAATGGGTGATCGGTCAACTGGCTGATCTTGTGCCGGCACCCTGACCAATATTTGGTGTACACTGAGTGAAGTTGCAGCTGGCACAGTCAAGACAATTCTCAGCACAGTGCAGAAGGTCGGTACCTATCTCATCTGGCTTCCCTTCAAGGCATGTGTCTGTCCCACCCTATGACACTCCCCATGACACTCTGTGCAGCATACAACTTGTAATGACACGACTGCTAGCAGCCGCTCACCGCTCTCAACGGGTGCGGGCTCCTCTGCCGACACAGTGACAGTCTCCACGGCCACAGGCAGCTGATCAGTGAGCGCGGCTGCCCGCTTTAGCTGCATCTCCAGTCCCACCAGCCCCTGCTGCAGGCCCGTCAGCTGCTCCTGGCGCACCATGGCCTCCGTGCGATACAGCACAAGAGCAACCTGCACAGGACAATGTGTGCAAGGAGAATCGAGGACGTGAACCACTAAGAGTAGGGTCGAGCATGTGCACAATCCAGCATGCCATGCACGGTGTCCAGTGTAGCATACCAGGCCTGACTAAAACTCCACTTCAGAAGCCATCGTCTGCTTTGCCCTAGTGTCGCATGTATTCCAGCTCTTCTCCCGCTCACCTGCGCTGCCATCTCCTCTACCCTTCTGCCTTGTGTCTCCGCCCCCGCCCTGCCGCCCGCCATCTCCTCGCCCAGTGCCCTCACGCGCCCCTGGAGCTCAGACACCTGACTGCCCAGATCACCGACCTGACGGGATGAGGGGCACACACAGGCAGCAGGGCATCGGCATACACGCATACACAACATACGCAATTGCAACGCACAGCAGATAGCTTCTGCGTGGCCTCACTCAGGTACAGCTCCGACAACAGCAGACATTTAAGCACCCTTTTTTACCTTCGAGTACAGTGTCTGTAACTGTTGGTGGCATGGGCTGTGGCAGGACCACAAGAAGCTGCTTACACTTCAGGTGTTTGCCTCATGACCCTTCCCCCTCTCACCTGCGCTGCCAGTGCTGGCGACGCTGCGCTGGCCAGAGCCAGGGAGCCGCCCACCGCCTCCAACTGAGCTGCGACCTCACGGGAGGCCTGTGTGAACAAGGGGACAGCAGGGGCCACGCACATGCTGGTTGGGTGCCTCTGCACTGGACAGTACACCTGCGCTCACTGGGTGCGTCGGGCCTCGCTGTATAACCCCCTGCTAGTGCAAGTTAAGCTCCTTGGCCGCCAGGATCCAAGGTCACATCTGACTACACATATGCACTGCGTGTGCCCTGTGGTGAATTCTCACCTGAGAGCTGATGTGACCTGACGTGAACACGTTCTCCAGCTTGTCCAATGCAGCTCGCATGTCCTCGCGCGCCGCGAAGATGGCACTCAGCTTGTCGTGGTTGACGTACTCCGTGGCCAGCAGTGCGCGCAGGGACTCAACGCCCGCCTGCAATAACACATGGCGGCAAGAAGGCGGTCGCAACAGGCTGAAAATGTCTGAGCGCAGGGTAAACATGAAATTGATGATAGGAAGGAAAGCAAGGTGAGCAAGGCAGGAGCATCTGTTCAAATGACGAGAGGAAAGGTGAAGAAGCTTGATGCATCTTCAGTAAAAATGCGATTGCGGCGGGGTGCTTAGACGAGGAGCCCTTAGCTGATGAGCATGTGAAAGCCCTGGCCCATGCCGCACCTGTGCCTCCTTGCAGCTTCCCTGCAGCTCCTCCACCGCGCCCGCCAGCCTTTCCGCCTGCACACGTGTGGCCATGTCCCCAAGCCGCGCGCCCGCCTCCGCCACCGCCCGCCCCACCCCGCCCAGCTCCTCCCTGACTGCCTCCACCTCTTCCCTCAAACCAGCCAGCGAGCTGCTGATTCCCAACGATTCCCTGACCCCCTCTTTCACCTCCTCCACCTCCTCCAGCAGCCCCTGCACCTGCTCCGGCAGGCCGCATAGCTGACCACTGACGCCAGCCAGAGCTGAAGACACAGTCTGCACCCGGCTCAGCTCCTCCTGTGCGCCCTGCAGCTCGTCACGTAGCCCATCTACTTCCTGCCTGAGTGTGGACAGCAACGTGGTCACGCCATTCACATGGCCGTCAGCCTCTGCCTTGACACCTTGCACTTCCTCCCTCAACCCTGCATGAAAGCATGTAGACACACCAGTGTTTTTGAACAAAATTATGGCTCTGATCATGTTGGGCAGCTGCGGTTTTCCTGCGTCCACCGCTGCTTTATGGCAAATTACTGTTACCCTTTGTGTCATTGCGGGCACATTTCCCCTGCGGGCACATTTCCCCTGCAAACAGCTGCTGTCTGATACATCTGATGGCCCAATCCAACGTCATCGTGCGCACATGCACATTACAATTGTAAGGCCTTACATGTTCTCATGTACTGCTGGTGCAAACGCCAAACCAAACGCCAAACGCCAAACCACATGTGGCACAGACAACTGTGCCATGGCCATGACGTCCTAACCCTGTTGCGATTGTGCGTGCAGTGGGCAGTTCACCATCCATCTGTACTGCTCACCTGTCCACGCAGCCCTCACGGCCTCCAGTGCTGCCTGTGAGGCGGTGCTTTCAGCGGCCAGCACCTCCATGCGGCCCGCCACCTCCTCGTCCAGACGTGAGGCCAGCTCAACCACCTGGTCGCTGATTACGTGGGAGGAACGCTGGAAACCCTGCATGCCGAACGGGTGTACAATCCCAACGGAGTGTGGTTAACTGCCCACAGTGGTGCTCACTAGTGGCTCCTGAGTTGCGCAAGGAGGATAGTCAGAGGGTTGGATGATAGGCTAGGCAGATGCATGCCCCAGTTACTGGTCAACGGTGGGTTCAGCCAGGCAGTTTTATTGACGCTGCAATGCTAGTCGGCACTAGCAAAGCTATATCCCTCCTCTAGCCGTACTGCTGTGCCCGTGCGTCCCTCACCTGCATGCTGCTCTGGAGCTGAGCCATCTCCTGCGCCGCCATGCACCCCTCCTGCGCCACCCTGTCACCCAGCGCCGCCAACTGACCCTCAAGCGCGGCACGCGCACCCTCAACCTGAGGCAACGCACGCACTAACGTGACTATGATGCGGCTTACCGCATCCGATTGACTGGGTGATGCGCCATGCACAGAAGCTGTCCACAAACACACGCACGTTCACATTCACAAACGATTAGGGCCCAGACACTTTGACGCAGGTGCACGTAAGCAAGGGCGGATGAGTTGTGACGTGCTGCACAGGCCCTGGCCACAGGTCACCGGCACTTGTCCGCTGGCTCTACCAGCCTCAGCCGGCCTACCTGTTCCGCCACCGCCTGCACGAGCTCCCCCAACTGCGCCTGCAGCTCGCTTCTCTCTGCCTCCCCAGCTGCCACACGCGCCTCCAGTGACCCCAGAGCAGCAGCCTTTGTGAGCTCAGCAGCACTGGAAGCAGACTCAGCCTTGAAGAGTGCCAGCTCGCCGTGCAGCACTGCCAACTCCGTCTGCCGCTCCGCCTTCAGCTGCTCCAGCGCCTGCTGCAGTGCAGCCACCTGCGGCTGGTGTGCAGCTGCCGCTGATGTGCACCTCCCTCCCAGCTCCTCCACTGCTTCACCCAGTCGCACTGCCAGCTGGTCCAGCCCCTGCTGCAGCTGCTCCAGCATCAGCGGCACATCCACACCATCCGTCACCACCGCTGGTGCCAGGGCCATGGAGGTGGACCAGGAGGCGGTTGCCATTGCAGCACGTGCTGTACCTGCCGATGCTAACCGCTCTTCAACTGAATCAACTGCCGCCACCAGCTGGCTGCGCAGCGCCTCCAACTCCATCTGCTGCGCAGCTGCTGCCTGGGCTGTGGCTGCCTGTGCTGCCTTCAGTGCGGCGAGCTGCCCCTCTGAGTCGGCCACAGCCTGGGCAGCCTGTGCTGCTGACGCCTCACGCAGTGCTTTGACCTGCATGCACACATGCACTCATGCTGATGATTAAGTACGTACATGCCTGAGTGGGGTGTGCCTGCTGCACACAACCAAACTGCCCTCAAGGGGCGGGCACTGCTGCAATCAACAAGTGCACAACAGCATGCTCAAATCAACTCAAAGAGAACTACTTGTCACGGTGACGGTGACCGGCAGCAGCATTGGAGTGTCACACTGCCCTAATTTCCAACCGCCGGGAAGAGGTTGCAGGGTTGCCCTGATCGCCCGCTGGGCTCACCCTTGAGCCTGCCCCCTAGCGTGACTGCTCTGTTAGTACAGCTCAAGTACAGCAGTCCCACTGGCCTGATCCCCGATCGCGTCCCCTCCTCACCTGCATGTCCTTGTCTGCCGCATCCGCCTGCAACTCCTGCAAACTTGCTCGCATGTCCGCCAGTTCTGCGTGCAAGGGCGCCACCTGCGCAGCCACCGCTGCTGCCACCATGGCCTCTACATCCACCGCTGCCCCATGCGTCTCCCCATGCGGCTGGTCACGTGGTGCTGGGTGTGTGCCCATGTGATGCACGTGCTCCATGAGCTCATGCAGCTCGCGGCCAAAGGTGACCACTGCGCTGCGCAGCTCGTCCTGAGCCTGCGAGAGCGCTGCCATTTCCGCATGGCTGGCACTAGGACGGGACCGGGGCATGTCCTGTGTGGCATCGTACACGGTTAGCAAGGCCTGAGTGACGCTTGTGACCGGATCCGACATGTAATGTCTTCACATCTGGCATTTCAAGGTCGGTGGCGAATACCAGCCAAACAAAACGCCCATGTGCATTTCCATTCAGCAGACTGATTGGTTGTACCTTTGCCCGTATGGCACTGACAAGCAGGCCAGTATGGCACGACCGAGCAGGCCCATGGCCCCACTCACAGCCATCCCTCTGAACTGCATTCAGACCCATGGTAGCGATGCATGTCCTATTACCTCGGGCGATGAGTACAGTGGGTTGTTGATGGCCGCTCCGCCGCCCGCCTGCAGCCTGGCCTGCTCCAACTGCTCCAACCGCATGCACAGTTGATCCATGTGACCATGCAGCAGCTGCAGGCTGCCGTCTGAGCCAGACACCTGCGCAACGCCATACGTTTACCACAGTAGCAAGGTACTTGAGCCAAATGGCCCACAGCCTATGATCTGTCATCAAAAACAATTTGAGCTCTCATGCAGGCTCAGGTCTCTCAGTAGCACCCATAAGGCAGGGTACTTAGCAGGGCTTGTTTGTGGTCGAGCAGCTGTAGGTGAGTAGCCGTGAGTAATTCACTTGACGCCTCAGCCACCGCTAGCAATGTGTGTAGTCACCGTTTGAGCAAGCCCAAGGCTGATCTGCTTGTCTTTGTCTGGCCAATAACAACAAAAATTACAATAGCTAACAGCAAGAGGTACTAGTACCGCAATACATTTGGAACACCCACCCCAGCGCCTGCCCTCCCCACCTTCTTGTCCAGTTTATAGACGTGCGCCCTGAGCTTGTTCACCAGCTCCGCCGTGTCCTGCACCCTGAGCGCCACCTCGCTGGGCGCACCGCCCATGCTGTGGTCTCGCGACACCTGCGGCAAGGCACAGCAACACCCTTGCTGCACGGCAGGACAGCTGCACTGACTTGCGTCACACTGCTAGTGTTGCTTTGCAAACGGCAGCGGTATCTGATCTCCATGCCAAACATAGGGCACACTTTGACTCGCCCCATCGTCCAGCCAGTTGCATGACTTGATTCAGAACCATGTTTGTTCCTGTCTTGTTTGTTTCTTTCTTGTAGGATTCCAGAGCCCAGTCTCCACCGCACACACCATGGCGAGCTGTTTCTGCACCAAGTCCACCGCCTGGTCCTGCCTGAGCATGTGCTGCTCGAGGTGGTCCAGCCCCGCAGTCAGCTTGTGCAGGTGGAAGGCGTGGTGATGCATGGTGCCCACCACCTGGTCCAGGGAGCTGCCTGAACCGCCCACGCCCGCACTGCCAGGCATGAGCGGCCGCCCACGCGTCCTTGGGGGAGGGGTCACTGTGCTGTGGTGGGCGGAGAGGCCCAGGACAGGCGGTGCACTGGGGCCCATGAGATCCACCAGTCGAGCTGTCTCATTGATGGCACCCGCAGCTGCATGGAGCAGGGCAGAGGCGTGCGTGATGCGAGCACCAGCGAAATCCTTGGAAGGCATGCATGGTGCGAGCTTTATGAGCGTGCATGAGACAACTTGCCAACTGCATATGTAAGAGCATGGCAGCAGAAGACAGGATGTTCTGGCCTGCACTGGGTTAACTTACAAATGTGCTGCAGCTCCCGAACGTTCCTCTCGTTCTCGACTGTCCGATGGTCCACACGCGCTAGCTTGGACGACACGTCTGCCACTTGCTGTGCAATCTGCTGTAGCAGCTTCTCCACATGTGGAAGCCCATTTGCAGGCAAACTAGCAGGCAGACCTGACAGCGAGCTGGCACTGGGTCTGGCAACCTGACCTGGCGGTACCTGCTGGGGAGAGTTTATAAGCGAGCCTGAGATTGCGTTGAGAGTGGCTTTGACATGCTGCAATTGCTCTTTCATGACGCTGCGCTCAGCTTGTGTGGAGAGTGAGGCGTGCGATGACAGACCTTGCCCAGAGACAGCTGACTCGCCGCCCTGCAGCATACACAGGTCTTTTGACGACTGAGGTGTAAGCCATCAACAGATGCGCAATGTATGCAGCTGGCCAAGGGCTTGCATGGACCCTTCACTGCGCCTGCCTGCCCGCCTCCCTTCCGACAGCAATCCCACCTCGCTTGCGCGATAACGGCCAGTTGACATTCCACGATGCGCGTGTGGTCCAGCCTGCACATGCAGCAAGCAGTGCGAGGGTGGGTAGGGTAAGAGTGGGTAGAGTACGTACAAGCAGAGGTTGATGCGAGACCCACCTGTTCTAAGCCTCCCTCCGACGAGCTGGAAGATGTGCCAACAATTTCCGCCCTGGTTAGATGCAACACTGTCTGCATACCCTCAATGCCGTGATTCCATTCCTCCGTTTGGAACCCACCCTGCTTCCACGCATGCAATGCGAAGAAGACAGGAAGCCTATATGCCAGCGCGGGTTACAAGTGCGTGTAGCGGGTTACAAATGCCAAAAGGCCGCAAATTCGGTAACGGCGGTTTCACAGTTAGTTGGCCATAATCCCCATCTGCGTTCTCAGTTTGCCTGATCACCGTTTGCCTGGCCAGCTGTTCATCCAGCTGTGTGTTATTTAGAGTCATGGAGGAAGCAGGCCTCGCGCCTGATGAGGCCATCGCGCAGCCTGAAGCATTGCTACAGACCTTTAGCCTGAATTTGATCAGCATCATACGCACAGCCCAAGGCCAGAATGGTGTCAAGCATGGGGACTTCAGCCGCTACAGGTACTGGGTGGGAGGGTGGACACCTCACCATGCACATGATCACTGCCATGCACACATGTACACGAACAAGTGCTGCCCACATGAAACTATGCATGCATGCATAGAGTGGGAACATCACGATGCGTCCTGCCTTTCCCTTTCACAGACGTCATTGCAAGAACAAGCTGAAGGCGCTTTACAAAACGCTCAACTTCCAGCACGGGCGGACCAAGTTCATCAAACGGAAGATTGAGGTCAACACAGTCACAGATGTCAGGTGCGCAAGCAATGCCACAGAAGCTCTTCATCAGCCTGTCTCAGGCAACAGCGTGTGATCACTCAGGCCACCTAATAGAGTACGTCTCCATCAACTAGATGAATTCTCGGGCAGCAGTGGGTGGTCATGCAGGCCATGCAGATGGCCTGCTGCCTACATTGGCCACCCCAGCCCTTCAGATGACAAGGGGATCAAATCAAGAGAAAGGGCAACCTGCATCCTACGGTAGCCCGGCCATCCCTCGTGATGGAAGTAAGAGGAAGGGCATGGGCAGATGCCCGGAGTTTTTCAGTGCAGTAGACACAACATGGCCAGGCCAGGCTAGGCTGCAGGTCATCAGATGTTTGGTCAGGTGGACGCTTGAGATTGAACAGGCAGGGCGCTGACCGGAAGCCTAGTGGAGAAATCAGTCAGGAAGCTGATGGAAAGCCAACGAGCGCAGGGAGGAGACTGATGGGGAGCCCACTCGGAGAGCTGGTTATGAAGTATCACTGAGGCCTGAATTCCTTCACCAGCCGCCAAGTTCATGGTCTGCCAGAAAGCTCCAACGTTGGGTCGAAACTGTTGGCTCTGAACTCGTCCTTGCAATACCACAACACTTACTTTCTGGTCTTCTGGTCAATGTCAGAACGGTTCCTTCCTGCTTAATGAATACGAGTGTCGGTCCTCACCTCGCCCCTGTTGTGTTTGTGCTTTAGGTTTTTGCACATTCCTCTCTTCAATGCTGAGCGCGCATGGGCGTACGCAAGGGAGTTCAAGAAGCAGGTGGGCACGTGGTTGTGCACATGGGCTGCATGGGGGTGTGAAGTATTGTCTCGTGTGTGGGTCCGACTTGACACAATCTAGTGCACAACGAGGCTGGATTGTCAATGTGTGTTCTGGTAGTGTCATGTGTGCATGTAGTGGTGTTGGGTGTTGTGGTTCCATGCGTTTGAGAGTGTTTGCAAGTTAACCTTGCGTGAAGAGAAGAGCATCGAAACCATCGGTGCTTGAGATTCAGAGGCTGAGGTGGAACGTTAATGTACGTCAACTGGGCTGCTTTTGTTCAACTGGCGTAGCTGCACATGCTTGACCTGCCCTTTGCTGTGTGGAGAGCACAGCATCACTGCCAAGCGCCAGCAGACCGGTTTGCTTCACCTCGCTCTTGTTCGTGGTTCATGCACGTGTGTTCAGATTGAGGGCAACATGGACCTCAGGAAGCGCCGCCACCTCATCGCACGCATGGTCAAGGCGGCCGCATGGGGGAAGGAAGTGAGTAGAGACGCATGCATCAGAGGATAGTAAGCACATGCTTGGGATGCACGACTGGCAGATGCACGACTGGCAGATGCACGACTGGCAGATGCACGACTGGCAGATGCGAGACAAACCCACAGCGACTCGACATGCACAGCAATCCATTTGTTCATCCATTTTGGCTGCTGGGCAACCCATTGCCACCCATCTTCCCATCTGTTGCACCATTTTCCTGCAAGTCCCACATGGTTGTAGGTGTGTGTGTGGCTATGCGAGGTTGGCTCACTCGCCCATGTGCGTGTCTGCCTGTGCCCGCAGTTGGCACGTCTGGCCGCGCAGCGCTGTGACGCCAGGGGGTGCCTGGAGGCGCAGGCGTACGCAGCGCTGCTGGCGGGCAGTGCGCTAGCGGAGAAAGAGGCCAGCTGGGGCAAGGCACTCGCGCTGCTCACGCGATCAAGGTAGGGACGAGGCATGTGATTCCAACCTGCACCCCTCTGCACATGGCAGCATAACTCACTTTCCCGACTGCCTGAATGCCACCTTGCCGCTAGCCCTAGCCCAGCCGGTACCGGACCCTTGGGTCAATGCCTCAGTCCAAGCTGCATGCTTATGCAGATTCACCCATTCGACTGCCTGGCCATCACCTTGTACCCCCCCGCCCTTCCCCCGTGCCTGCCTGTGTCCTGTCCCCGCAGGCACATCCTCACATCCCTTGCGCGTGTGGGCGGCAGTGCGGAGAGCCAGGCGCTGTACCTGCAGCAGGTGGAGGACGTGGAGCCAACGATAAGGTACGCCAACCCCAGACACTTGTCGCAGTCTGGGGGATGGCAGGGTTAGGGGGCGGATGACGGGAGAAGGACTGGGGATGACAGTGTTAAGGGGCGGATGACGGGAGAGGGACTGGGGATGCGGTGGGGGGTGTGGAGAGGTGGACTCTGCAGGTTGCTAGTAGTACACGGGCGGATAAGCTGTTGCGACCCGTAGCAAACAAGCGCCATCATGTTTTGCTTCCCTCCTATCACAGCCTGCTTAACACTACTGTGGTCACACCGCGATGTTGCTGGGTCGGAGTCACACTCTGCGATCTCTCCTGCTCGTGACGGCCTCTGTGTTGTGCTGCACCTGTTGCTCGGCCCGTGCAGGTACTGCAGCTACCAGATCAGCCGCCAGGGCGGGGCGGCGCCCACGGAGGAGCAGCTGCTGGCCGATGCGCAGAAGGTGGGCAGGGGGTAACGTACGAGTCACCGGGTCAAGGGTGAGGAAGCTGGTTGGGGTGGGAACGCAGACCAACTGTGGCTCAGGGTGCTTACCATGACCACAATGTCTGGTAGCAAGTCCAGGCGTTGCAAGAAGCGTTATGGCATTCATGCCCCCCCCGCACGCACGTGCCGACAGCATCCCAGACAGTGGGCGCGTGCGTTCAGACAGGGCGAGAGCATGCTGCACTGTGTCCTCTGCGTGCATGTGCGTGCGTCTGCATGTGCGTGCGTCTGCATGTGCGTGCGTCTGCATGTGCGTGCGTCTGCATGTGCGTGTGCACAGGAGGACGGCAGCCTTCCCGCTGAGCAGCTGTCCCAGTACCTGTCGGCGCTGGCCGCCTCGGGGGTGACGGCGGGGGTGCAACCCACTGTGACGGACCTGCAGTGGCAGGGGCAGTGGATCCCGGTGCGCCACGACAGGCTCCAGGCAGCGGTGCAGCAGGTGGGCGCCGGGGGTTGGGCATTGCAAGCGGCAAACCATGTGGAAACATGGACTGCTTGCCAGAAGATGCTGGCTGGAGCGATGGACGGTCGGAAGTGGGTTGGAGAACTCACATGCAGAAGGACCACATGTTCACAAGCAGTTGCGAACGACCGACAGTGCAAAGTGTCATCATGACCCCACCGTCATGGACTGAAGCTCACAAGGCTACCATTCCCACCAGCAACATCGCAGCCACACGCACGTACACCTGACGTGTGCCTGACACGCACACGCGCAAACACACGCACACTCACACACACACACACACACATATGCATGCGCGCCCTCCCTGCCTCTTCTTGTCATCAGGTGCATGCGCTCGAGTCTCAGCTCTCCTCCTGCATGGAGTCGGGTCCCGGCGAGGCGGGCGGGGACCCGCGTGTGGCCGTGTGCGACAAGCTGGTCAGGGCCATAGCGGAGGCAAGGACGGTGGCGAGGCTGGCCATCAAGGCGTCAACAGGTGCGGACAGGCACATGTCATGTGTCACGGGGGTCGGGCTGGCGATTTACAATCATCTCTAATTGGTCAAGGGCCCTGTTTGTCTTATTGTCACGGGCGTAGCGCGGGCCACTCCGCTAGTTGACAAGTTCCTTTCTCCTGCCTTTGAGGCGCCAAAAGATAAAATCATTGCCTCAGTCTCTATCTGGCAAAGCTGGCCTGCCAGAGCTTGCTGTTGCAGGTAGGCGTGTAGGTCTACTGTCAGGATGGCGCAGAAAACCTTTGGAATCTGCGGGTGCTGCTCCATGTCGTCACAACACACGCCAACACACGAAGACACGAGATTGCAGCCTGCCTTTGCTTGCTCAAACACTCGCACTTGCCTCTTCTGCAACTATCCTTTCTTTGTACATGACCACTTCCCCTTCTCCTCCCTATCCTTTCTGTCACAGCGCCCGAGGGCGACGCCAGTCGTGCGGAGCTGGTGTCGGCTGAGGAGGCGCTGGCAGGCATGTGTGTGCAGAGACAGGTGGAGCTGGCGGAGCTGCAGGTGAGGGAGTGGGGGCACCGGGGTAACGACTGTTGAGTAAGGTGAATGGCAGCGGGACTGTGGAGTGTGGGTTGCATGGAGCGGGTCATGAGGGTGGGATGGGGCTGCATGTGGGGGTCGGAGTGCAGGCCCGCTGGCTAGGGCTCCTGGTGACGACACAGTTGGCAGGGTTGAGCAAACCTGCAGCCGGTTGTAACGTGCAATGTGCACCTCTGAGCAGCATTGCTCTGTCATGGCCCCGGCTCATTGCATTGACCAACTGCTCCTGTTGGGCGGCCCTGTGTCCCCGTGTACAGGTGGCGGAGGCGGAGGCGGGGTTTGCTGCGGGGCTAGCCAAGATGGCGGGCGCGGCAAAGAAAGAAAGCAAGGTAAAACCACCAGAGACCAGAGCAAAGTGCTCAAGGCCTTGGCATTTCCACTGGTATGCTGTTGTTGCAAGCAGACGTGACGGGTCAGCCTGCATTCTGTTCAGGGCCACCGCACACTGCAACACTCCCTGATCACCCTGTGAGGTCACCCTTTGATTCTGGCAATCCACTCTCTCAATTGTGAATGGCTTGGACCTGGACGTGCCCCATGCTTTATATTTGGCCGTATCCATATCTCACCCTTTGGCCCCTCTGATGGCGTGGCCCTCCCTTGCCTCAGGAGCGGCGGGACGTGTGCCGGCCGGAGGAGGTTGTGCGCCAGTTGGACGGGCTGAGCCGCGCACTAGCGGAGCTGGCGGATGTGGGCGCGCGAGCGGGCGGACGGGCGGGAGAGGCGCTCTACGACCAGGCAACGGCCAAGGTGTGGGCACAGCGGGGTGTATTAGATGGGCGAGGACAGTGTGTGGTCTCTTGTACAGGCAAGTTGAATTTACCACAATAGGGGCAAAGAGGGGTTGGGTTGCAGGGCCTGGCGTTCCAGGGGTGGGTCTGCGGGCTGCGTGAGGGCCGTGTATGGGCTCGTCTGGCTCTCTAGGCAAGCGCAGAGGTGTGGCCGTACACAAACAGCATGCAGCTGGTTGCCAGGAGTCCGCAAGTTCAGCTGTTTAGGTCCCGCTGTTTTAGATACCAGACTTTGTGTGTCATACACGCAGAGCAAACAGCTGTCGGCCAGGAGCCTGCGTGCCTAACACAGCTTGACAAACATGTCATGACGTGCATGCCGCTTCACTGCCCATGCGATCCTCTTGTGCCCGCAGTCCGCCTGTGTGCGCGCCACCCGTGCATACTACACCGCCCACTACCTGGCCAAGGGCGGGCGAGCGCTGGAGGCGTATGCTCTGTTCGGGCGGGCCGCGGAGCATGCGCAGGCGGCGCAGGGAGAGGACCCACCCGCAGCGGACAGGGCGCGGCTGGCCAACATCATCAGCGCTGCTGCAACATTCCAGTAAGCTTTTCAGGCACCGGCAATGAAGTAGAGGACGCTGTCGGTTGGCAAGGGACACAGGGGATGTGTGCGCAGGAGGGCGAGAAAGACGCAGCATGTCACGCACATGAAAGAAGGCAACATGGAAAGAATGGCGGAGAGCTTCCAGGGACGGACAGTTCCGGATGTCCACCATCTTCATGAGCTCCGATCGAGAGGATGATGATTGCCCATATTGCTGAGCTGAGCCCCTGGCCCGCTCCTCCTCGCAGGTCCGTGGTCCAGGCCGAGTATGGGTCCCAGCTGGCCCACAAGCGGGAGGGCGTGGAGGCGGCGGTGGGCGGCATGGCCCTCGTGGATGCGCCACAGGCACAGCCCGCAGCGCAGGGGGCAAAGTGAGTGGTGCCTGGACAGCGGCAAAGGGAAGGGAAGTGGGCCTGAAGTGGGTTGGGTGGGCGGTGGGTGACAACGTAGGACCACACAGGGTCAAGACAGGGCATTCCAAACGCTGTTCGCTGTGCACTGAAGGTTCGCCCGTCGCTACTCTTGATCATGTGCCTTTACACTGAAGGTTTGCATGTCACAACTGTGCCATGACTCAAACTACTGCTCTTGTGCTGGCTCATGGCGCTTGCTCAGGTGGTTGCTGGAATCGCTCGACTCGTGGGAGGCCTTTGCGGGCGGCAAGGCATCACGAGTGTACCAGCTGCCGTACGCCATGCAGGTAGGGGCAGCGGCATGGAGGCTACAACTTGGCTCAGTGGTGGGGCCCAGCAGTAGGTTGGCTTTCCTGACCGCACCTCTATGTGTCCAGGCCATTGGCTGCCTTCACAAGGCACCACGCTCAGCACAGCAGGATGAACAGATGAAGAGACATGCCACAATTTGACAGGCTTGTCCTGAATGCGCCAAAAGCCACCATACCAGAGCACTGGGAAAATTGAAGAGTCATGGCACAAGTGAACCACAAGACTGCAGTCTGATTTTGACATCGGTGAGTCTTGTCACAAGTGAACCACAAGACTGCAGTCTGATTTTGACCCTTGCCCGTGTCCCTGGTGTCCGTCCGCAGGCCGTACCGTGCCGACCCATCATGCTCGACACGGCCGCCTCGCACCTCGCCTACCCCTCCCTGGAGCACCGGCTGCGCAAGGAGGCCAAGAAGGGCGTGCTGTCATCCCTGGGCCTGGGATGGGCATGGGGGGCCAAGAAGTAAAGGCAGACGTACAGATTGTGGTGCAAACGGTTGGATTCAACGGTTTGAAACTGCTTGGGAATGTGTGGTGCTTGTAAACGTGTAAGCGTGCTGAGCACTGGCTGAGGGCTGGCTTGCCTTAGACCTCGCCAAACTCGTGGCCCGTGCACAGTTGTGGCGTTCACATTGATTGCAACGTAAGATCGGACAGGCCACATGCTCCAGCTCTCCGTATGGCTGGTACTTCATGCATATGCTGGGGTTCAAGCCTGGCATGCAGCAGAGTCATGCGAGACCAGGTCCCGGGTTGTGGCTGAACCTGTCTTTGCCTGTCGCTTTAAAGATACTGTTTGTGATTGCCAAACTCGGATCTCATGGCAAAGTCTCTCAGAACATGCGACTACTGTATGACACACAAAGCCAATTACTTGCTGACACGCGTCCTGAACGGCCCCTGGAACTCGGCGATGCGCGAGACCAGGCGGGTGAATTAGGTACCTTACCCCAACACAGGTCCATCACCACCTTTACAAAAACACCACTACCACAGAACTTGTCCCAGAACTGCCAAACTTTTGGCTTGTGGACTGAGTTTGTGTGTCATGCATTCAGAGAAGAAGCAAAAGCAACCGTGTTGTGCAACGCACATGCCAAGGTTGACCCGCATGCACCCAAGGCTACGTTATCTGCGAGGCCGTCCACGGCAGGAAGTGACCCTGCTCTGTCGCCAGCCTGAGGCGTTCTCCCCCATCTCAGGCACGAGGACACATGACTTCCGTCATGCACCACTCGTGCACCGCGGACTCCAGGCAGGCGCTACCCAGATCGGGCACACACGGACTTTGACACATGCGCTGACCTTCACGGCCACTGCCCCTTACGGTTACAGGATTTCTCCCGGCGGCGCCATTGAAAAATCCGTTATGCTATGTGCCTAAAAAGTGTTCTCTTTTGAGGGTTCAGCCATGGGTTTAGGGCTTAGGGCCTCCCTCATGTTTTTTCTGCAGCTCAAGGCAGTGTCAAGCAGTGTGTTCAACGCTCATAGGTCCCCGCATCGGGAATATGGCAGCAGAACTGCTCATGACCGCCCACGAGTGACCAAACCCTAGCAATATCGCAATAAGCGACAATGACTCTGGTCATGTTGTCAATCCATCTTGGGTAGTCTGTTATCCTCACTACAGGGGTCGGGTTCCTATGCTCTGTTTCTGGGTTCCTATGCTCTGTTCCCATGAGCATGCCCACCGTCCTTCAAGATAAAACCATTTGTGAACAACTGCTAGAGACTGATGTCCATTGCCGCGGTCATGGAGGCTGCTCCTTCAATGGCAATGTCAAACTGCCAGCATCGACCAATCATAGCATCATGTAAACCAGTGCGTGGTCATGCGTGCTGCCTAGTGCGTGTTTCGCTGTAACTATGCGCACATGCTCCAATGCTTCAATTCTTGAGGTTGTGGGAGATGCTGTCTGGCCGCAGGGTGCAGAGCCCACGGCTGAAGCATACCCAGGGCTTGTGCTCTACCTGGGCACGCACCGAACCAGTCCTTGAACATACAACCCAGAGCTTGAATGTACATGTACCATATTAATGCGGGCTGAACCTGGCTGCCAGTCTGAACCAAACCATTCATGTGTTCTGGCTAGATGGCATGCGTGCATGCACCATCCGATGCTGGCCGTGTGGCTTCAAAGGATTTGTGTACGTGCACCACCATGCCACAAGCGCTGGAGCTCTTACATGCAGACGTACAGCACACAAGACAAGGGTCACAAGAACAAACTGGGATGACCAGAGCAATGCTTTGCAGGGTTTAGGGTTCGCTCCCACACAGAGACTGAGGCAAGGTTCGCTCCCGGATGCACTCAGTACTCTTCCTCCTCCTGCCGCCGCCCTCGTTCCTCCTTGCCGCCGCCCGAGCCTATTCCCCCGCCCCGGCTAGGGTCCAGGGGGCCGGCCCGCCCCACATCCGCCTCCCAGCCCATCAGGCTCTCCCCCGCCAGGCGCCTCAAGCTGTCCATGGCCTCGGCATCACTCGGACTGTCCCACAGCACAGCAGCGATCGCCTTGTGAGCGTCCTCACTCTCACACCTGAAAGTGTGATGCAAGCCAGCACGTGATTTGAAAGGCCTTCCTCTCCACCCCACACTCAGACAGCTGGACAGCAAGAGACCGAGCTGTGGTACTGGCTGGCTGGAGATGTGCTGTGGGAACCATAGCCTCGTTCTGGTCACGAGCACAACCACCGCCTGAACCTGTGCTTGAGCAATGAGGTACGGTCGAGGAAACCGAGTGACAGCACTGCAGGCCTAAAGCGTTCCTTTCCTACCGTACTTCTTACTGGTTACCAGGTGCACTGACAGTACCCTGTGGCGACCAGAGCCTCCTCCTTACCGCAAGCACAACCACCGCCTTCCCTCCTCCCCTTCCTCCTTCCCTGCCTTCCCTCCCATCGTGCCCACCTGAGCAGTCTCTCCAACGGGTCCAGTGTGTCCAGTGCCTCGCCCAGCAGCGGGTCGTATGTGTCGACGCGCGTGCAGATCAGCGGGCGCTCGCGGGAGGCGGCCCCGTACACAGGCTCGGGGAAACTGCGATACCTGCACGCAAAAAACAAATACCTGGCGTCTGGAGATGGCATGATGATGTGTCAGGAACGTCTTACAAAACTAGCTCTGCGTGTAGCGTCGCTCGCTCGAGTACCCGAGTACGTGAACCATGGGTGGGGTCGTGCATGCATGGTAGAGCCATAAACGCTGAAATTTGCTTAAGCCAGGTCGGATACGTAGCATAACATGGTGGAAGAAAAACCAATGGCTAGGCTGATGTAAATAGAGGACAATGTGCGCTGAGAACACGTACTGTGGGCTGTTGCTGTGGAACTTGACACCCACGGACCTTCAATACCTGGCCGTGGTGCCTGCACAGTGCTATGCGGTCTCGGCTAGGTTGATGCAAGAGAGGATTGTCTGTGCATGACAGTGAATTATACTTTGGACTGTTGCAGTGTCACTTGCCCGCATGGTCTTCCAAGACATGACCCAGGGGCAGGGTGCTGTAACTGGTAAATGGTACTCAATGTGCCCTTGTCGCACCTATGGAAGAAGCTGAAGTGCCAGGGGAAGAAGTACATTGCCTTTCTCCTGCCCAGATCATCGTCCCCGAAGTGTGCCTTCATGAGAGTGACTAGCTGCCGGTACACACCCACACGGTCCGAGGCGGTGAGGCTCAGCTCCCGACCCTGTGAAGCGCACAGGACACTTCGACTCGACCAGTGTTAACCCGACCTGAGGATTCATGTAGGGCGCACGCCAAGCACGGAGTAGACCACTCCCTTAGTATGTGTGAGAAAAACAACCAAGCATGCTGTTGAGTGCATGGGGGAGGGTGCAGGTGCTGAGCTTGGGGTCGGCACCCTTGGCAAACGACGCATTGGAAGCAATCTATACAGTTAGCATCAATCACACACTGACGTGCCTACCTCCTTGAATTCCTGGAATATCCAGGGGCGGATGAGCGCCCCCCGGCCCGACATGACTGCGTGCACGCCGCTCTCTTCAAACCGCCGCTTCACGTCATAATGTGTCAGGACGTCGCCTGCAGCAGGAAGGGACGGTGTGCAGCACGAATGAGCTTTGACTTGAGTTTACCAGACTGGCTATTGCGCTGTTGGATGAGCAATAACGTTCATGCTCAAGGCCAATGACAACAGCTGGCATTGTCAGATAGGAGGCCTGGCCTTGTCAGAGAGAGAAGGAGAGCGGGCGCGCCCGGTGGCAAGGCCTCGCCAGCTGCAATCTGAAGGCTTGGCCTGGTGACGTGCAGGCCCTGGAACTTTTGGCTTTCTTCTATGCCTACGATGCCATCTTTGTCCAGGCAGTGCTCACCGTTTCCTATAATGGGCACATCGGGTTGGCTGGCTGCTGCTGCCGAGGCGATCAGGGACCAGTCAGCGGGCTTTCGGTACCTACAGGGCAAGGCCGCCCGCACGTAACATTGTGACAATTGTGCAATCTCAGATCCATGATTGAGTCGCGCATGCACCCTGTGTGAACGGTGAGGCGCTGAGGATTCCTTGCTTACAGTGTGCAGAAGGAATTGGAAGTCTGGTTTGGATTAACGTAGGCGGCCAAGGTTGGGTCGCCTGTTCAACACCGGCTACTGCACTGTTGAAGGTTGCCCTCCGTTGACCGGTGTGTTCGAGGTAGATTGTATGGTTTTGTTGGGAGTTTATGGCTTGTGACCCGGAGTCACATGTGTCCTTGCACACGGTTGTGCTGGGAGCAGCGTGCTGCGAGTTAACATTGCTGTCGTGATGTGGGACACCATGCACCGCCCTGCACCGTGTGCCGCCCTGTGCACCACCGCCCTGCCCCTGCTCGCACCGCTGCTCCATGGTCCTCCCATGCACAGTGATGGCCGCCGCCCCCGCGCGCCGCAGCAACTCCACCACCCGGCCCACGTTGATCTTCCGGTCCGACTCGCCCGTGCGGATCTTGACGGTCACGGGCAGGGCACTGCCCAGCACTACCCCATGCACAAATCGCGCCAGGGAGCGCGGCTTGCGCAGCATGATGGCGCCCACACCACGGCGGGAGGCCTCTGGGCGCATGGAATGGCATAGAGAAAGGTGAAGGCTGAGATGCACCTGGCATGCTGTGCATGAGGCACGCACAGTTCACGGTCAGTCAGTCAACGCATCTCCACCCCCCCATGCGTTGTGTGGTAGCAGACAGACATGCACTTACACATGCAGAGACAGCATGTGTACAAACGGGCTGACACACTGACACTGGAGCAGGTCCGCATGGCCCCCCCCCCCCCAACTCTCTCCTGGCGCGCACCGTAGATGGGACATCCCACGTTGATGTCTAGCCATGCCGCGCCCGCCTCCTGGGCCATGCGGGCCGCCTCCACGCCCTCGGATATGACCTTGGTGGCCACCTGCGCCGTGCAACGAGGCCCCTTCTTTGGTGGGGTTACTGGTACTGTCAAGTGGTGGTGTTAGTGAACACGAGTAGGGAGGCTGTTGTGCCGCGAGACAGAGGTGGTGGTGTGAGTGCTGCTACTGGTGGTGGTGGTGTGGCGAGTCATGCAGACAGCAGTCACCATGCGCCCACACACAGACAGCGTCAAAGAACAACACATGATTGAGGATGACAACAGCTGCTGGCCTCAGGGTATGGGCGTGCAGGTACGTCCAACGATTCTGCTACTCGGCACGGGACAGGACGTGCGAGTGAGCACCTGCTGTGGGCAACTGACATGATACTGATGCCACTAGACAGCAGCACTGCCGCCTAGCCAAGACTCGAGCCACGGCCCACCTTGCTCACAACCCAACACCTCCCGCACCTGAAAGCCGTAGCAGTCCTCGTTGGCCCCCTTGTACAGCCGAGCGCGCTCCACTCTATCGCCCCTGGGCACAACACACGTGGTGCATGAACAGCCACGTGAGCCCGCATGTCGGCCTCAAAGGGCTCACGACAGTCAGCAACAGACAGCAGAGAGCTCAATGCATGTTGGGTGTCTGCCGGCAGCAATCGCAGAACCGAGCTGGATGTGGTCAACCACTGTGCAGGTCAGTTCGCCAAACTGTGTTTTCAAGGACCTTTTCATGGACCGCCTGTGAAAGCGCTACCATCATCATCATTACACAGCTCCCAGGCCAACACCCCCTTGGACCCACTTGATGAGGTTGCGAGCAAACGCCATCTCTGTGACAACAAGCAAAGCACAACACACTCAACTCTGGCGTCAGCGATCGCCTGTGAGCACACCTGCTCTTCTGGTGACTGTGCGGTCTGCTGGCTGTCTACGTGGCAGCGGCCCTGACCATTGTCAGATGCACAGAAGGGAAAGACGGCACCCATTCTAAAGACGTAATGTAAAATGAGCTACGACATAGTAAGTGCCATGTGCTAACCAATCAACACCTGCATTAGCTGGGACAGGAAACCTAACGCAAGACACACGCGCTCCTGCACCACCCTGAAGCCGACTTCCTTGGACCCACAGTCTGATCGCCCTGACTGACAGCCAACACAAACCTGCAGCCCACCACCAGATTTCATTCCCGCACTATCCACATTCACACACCTGCAGCCAACCTGGAGACAGCTTTTGCTGCACCACCACCACCACCACCACCACCACCACGACGAATATAACAAAAACAGCCACTACTTTCATCACTGACACATTGCACCCACGTGACCCCCTGGATATGCATATGCACCTCACTGACCTGACATGGTCACTTCGCAGCCCAGGTTCGCACACAACTGCCTGAAGGGTAGGTTGCCGCCCCTTGTGAGAGGTGCCAGGATTAACCGCCCCTGAATGCGCCCTGCAAACGCCCTGTTTCTCTGCAACACGTGCTCTGGAATGTCGAACACAAGAGCCTCATCACTGTCATCGGCAGGAGTTGAGGAGGTTTGAGTCTGGGGGCTGCCTTCAGATGGGGCTGGAGACCCGTCATGTGCCAGTGCACTGGGCTGGGCTGGAAGTGTGTCCCATGCTGCATGTTGAACAGCTGATTTTCTGCCGGCTTTTTCAAGTGTCGGTTCTGCATCCTGGCTGACATGCACAGCAACTCGGCCGGCTGAGGGTCCATGCAAAACGGCCCGGCTGACGTGTACGGCCGCCCCAATGCGTGCTGTTCCGACACACGCGATGATTGGTCGGTTGGCGTGCCGATGCCGGCGCAACGCGTGCTGCATGGTTGTGCCAGACACAGCTTCTGCCTTGCGCTGCGGCACATTCCTGTTCCGTAAATTCAACTGCCACCGCACGTTATTTAGTGTGATGTGATGTACGAAGTCAGTCACACCAGAGTTCAGGACATCAGTAGTCACATCAAATCTCTAGGATAACTCGCTGTGTACGTATGGGTCTCTCCTTAGTTTCATGTGATGTGCTTGGATTCCTGCACATCCCCAAATCCTACACATCCGCCTTTAAATTGATCACTATACTTTGACCTAACTACTGCGTCCGTCATGTAACATCCCTCGCTTGAGGTGTTCATCCTCCTCTGGCCACCAGTAGTCTTGACCTTGCCTGTTTGGCAGATGACTTTCTTTCACAGTACAGTGGATGGCTCTACTACCGAACACTTTCTACTGCATAACGTCGACGGTGGTCGTTGCCCTTGCTTACATCAGCCTAGCCGAAAGCGCATAGCACTGTGTAAAGGGGAACCAGAGAGCCCACCTGTCCTGCATATCCACCGGTTTATGCAGCAACAAAAGGTGATTGGGTCTTTAGCCAAGCTACTCGCCTACAGAACTTCACAAAGAGTAAGATGACGAGTCGTCCTGATTGCATTCAACCTCAGGATAACAAACAAGGAAAAAGAAGCCTTTGCATCGTCGCAGCTTCAGGATTTGCCTTCCCTTCACATGTTCAAACCAAATCTGTGCCAAACCAACAGGATTCCAGACACCAACACAGAGTGAAAAGCTAAGTCACCTGCAAACACCAAAACAACGCTGCGAACTACAGCATGTCAGATGGGGCTTACGGAGGAAAAGGCGGGTGCCGACCGGCCCCCATGTGTGCAAGGTGCAATCTGCAGATATCCTGCATTTGTATGCCTGGTGTGCCAACTCAAGTGTTGAATTATGCTTGGTCCATCGCTAGGTCATAGACGCACAGAGGGTCCCAACACACCAACCGGCCTCTCCTCCGTGGTTGGCACCCAAGGCGCAGGGTGGATGCACATGTCAAAGTACCTGCAATGCGCACGGGCATGTCATGAGGGCCGTGCCATGGCAGTGCGCTGCATGGCTTACCATCATGGCAGTTGTGGACTGTGCGACGTGCCCCCATTCCAGAATGCAGCAGCTGCACTGATTCCTCGGACACCACTGAAGCGTGAAAGCAAAGAGAGAGCGGGTGCCCAACAATCTCGGGCACCCCTTTTCAAAACCGCAGTAGCTGACCCCGCCCTCTCAAGACCACTGCAGCTTTGCACCTGGGCATGCCGGGCAATCAGCACCCGATCAGCTGCGCGACGCTGTCCAACATGCCACGGTCTTCCGGCTCCAGCTTGTCCTTGTGGCAATCTAGATACTGATGCAGGCACTGGACCATCTCCGTCGCCAGCAGCCGGATTGGCGTGGCCAGCAGCCTGGGTAGCACCTCCCGCACGTACGCCTTGACAAAGAACGGGTGGTTGACGCTGTAGCCATAGTTTCCGTGGTGCAATGATCTGTCAGTGCGCATGTGCACGAACAGCAGCTTCCAGGGCGTGCGAATGTCCACACCCGGCCCACCCGACATGCCGGGAAACGTGCTGCATGTGTGCTCAATGATGCGCTGAGAAGCTGCAGCAACCTGCCCCGGCGCGGCGACCAGGCGCGATGGAAATAACACTTCCTCATGCAGGTCATTCAAGCGCTCCAGTGCTTCGCGGTCACCCAGCTCCCAATCAGTTGGCGGCTCCGTGTTATACCGGGTCCGGTACTCCAGAACCTGCTGCTCGTAGTCCGCCTCTGTGCGCAGAAATGTGCGCGCCCACTTGCCATCTGGCGGATGAGCAAACCCCAGCAGGCACACCGATTCCCCCTCAATGAGCTGCCTTGCGCAGGGGACGAAGAGTTGCTGCGGCTGCACGACTGGCTTCATGGTGAGCATGAACCCAAAGTCTGGCACCGGCTTTGTAACAATGGGCTGTGGGGGCTGCGACGGCGTGGATTCAGCGAACTCGCTGGCCGCCCGGCCCACATTCAGCCAGGTCAGGTCCACTACGTCACGGACTGCCAGCTCAGATGATGGACTAGTCGGGAGCACTTGCCACCAGTAGCCGCACCGCCAGTGCCGTTGGTTGCTGGACATGAGGCAGCGTCCGGCGCCGCACCACATCACCCCAGCGTTGGCTGGCGCAGCGACAGGGAAGTACGTGCCAGAGCTGCTGCCGCCCGGCTTCTCGTGCCACAGCCCTCTGAGGAGCTTGATGCTGGCGTACTGCTCACTGTTGTGCTGCAGCAGCACCTCGTCTGCACTGCCCGGGTTGCTAATAAGCAACTTGCCAGTCTCGCTGTCCAACAGGAAGGTGCGCTTGTAGGTGGTGGTGCCGCTGGTCGGCATTGGCTTCCCAGCAGCTACGTGGTACAGCAATTGCCAGTTGCCCTCCAAATTGCTGGCCATGGTGAAGAAAAATTGTGGGGCCTGCGCAGAACAGGGTGTCAGTGCAATCAAATTGAGAGATGCATGCAGCACAAGCACGTTGAGGGATCAGCCAACCGCCTGATCCGCCACTTTAGCCGTTCTCCGCTGCTGCAGTGTTCACAAGTACGAAGCAGTTGTCACGCCAGAGGTACCCCCAGGCTCACGCTCGTGCTCTAATATGACCGTTGCTTACCTGCTGCTGGGCACTGAGCGTCTGTAGTGGTTGTCCTGAACTCCCAATCCACCAGGCTCCGGGGCGCAAGGCGAAGCGGTGCACCTGCCTGGCGGTGGCATGGTGTGGCGTTGCTGAAGCTGGCATCATCATGCAACAAGGAAGCGCCAGCGCATCAACTCATGTGCCATGCAGGTAACCCATGTGCCATGCAGGTAACCCATGTGCCATGCAGGTAACCCATGTGCCATGCAGGTAACCCATGTGCCATGCAGGTAACCCATGTGCCATGCAGGTAACCCATGTGCCATGCAGGTAACCCATGTGCCATGCAGGTAACCCATGTGCAACATGACGGCCGCTGAATGGTGGTACACACACAACCAAGCCATGATGCATGATGTACCGGTACCAGGTGGTATGATGTGGCACCTGACAGCATATGGCCCGCCATGGCCCACCCCCTTCCTGTTCGGTTTTGACTGGCGCATTGCACTGATGTGTTCGACTGCTGCGCACACTGTTACAGGTCATGAAGTCAGTATCAATGCACATCGTCTGATAATCAGCGCGGCGCTCAAATTACGGCCCGAAAATTTGCTACGACGTTCTTTGGTGGATTCACATGCAGCAGTACGCAGTAACCCAAGAGTCCATGCAAAATGCCTCGAGTTTTGACAAGCGTGTGATAGCTGCGCATGGGCGACATGGCATGGCAGCACTTGCCTGTGCCTGGTTGAGGGCAAAGCGCGGCTGTTCGTGCTGGAGTTCAAAAGAAGTCCAACCAGCTTGAGCCAAAGGCGATAAGTGTGCCTGCATGGTGGTGGAAGCACAACCCCGGCTATAACAGCAGTGCCATGGTGCAATAGACAGGTGGATGATGGTGCATGCAATGCATGCAATGCTGCTGGCAACGAATGCCTTCCACCACAGCAGAGGCAACCCAGCTGTGACGGCAGGGCCAAGGCGATGTGCTGGGTGCATGCAACGCAACATTTGATTGATGAGCGCGCTGGGGGGCCTTGTTTCATTGATGTGAGGTATCGTTCCGAATGGTATTAAGCCCACTTTAAATTTACTTTATGATGTCTGTGGCACACCGGCCCGTGTAACACAACAAGGACAGCTATGCGGAGGTGCCTGCAAGGACAGCCTCCAGCAAGGAGGCTGCCCGCTGTTGCATGACATGGTATGGCTTGGGGGCTGTTGGTTCGGCAGTTGAACGCATGCTCATGTATGACAGCACTTGCCTGTCGGGAGGAATCCTGGCAAAAACGCATGTCTGTCGTTTCTCGCATTGGCTTATCCGCCATGGGTGCAGGCTTGGCTGTCAGCACC
>QAXH01006723.1:0-13302 GCA_004335635.1 Chloromonas sp. AAM2 | reverse complement strand
TGGCCGGGAGAAAACGGTGTGTGTGTGTGTGTGTGTGTGTGTGTGTGTGTGTGTGTGTGTGTGTGCGCGCTGTGTTGGAGGAAACAGGAAATGACGGGAACACAGCATGTCCAGTGTGCGGTGTGAGACTCTGTGTTTGTAGGTTATATATGGGGACAGTTGACGTAGTGCAGACCTGATATTCGCATCATAAATGCGCCTCGCTTGCCAATCATAAGGCAGGAACCCATGCTTCCTACAAGTCTACACGTGTGTTGCCCCTTGCAGTCTCCAACAGGAGCAGATGAAGTCTATACGTGTGTTGCCCCTTGCAGTCTCCAACAGGAGCAGATGAAGTCTATACATGTGTTGCCCCTTGCAGTCTCCAACAGGAGCAGATGAAGCTCGAGCTGACGGCCTTACAGCGGACCCTCGAGGCCAAGGAGCGGCGCATGGCAGAGCTGCAGACAGGCACCGGACAGGTGCGACTGCATCTTGTTGTTGCTGTTGTTTTGTTGTTTACATGGCCTTCAATCCGAGGAGGACTGCTCAGCAAGGGAAGGGAGGGAAGGGAAGTAGCAGGTAACCTACTGGTCACCACATTGCGCACAGTTGCATGCTAGGCATGCCAGGCCATTGTACTCACAACGGCACCTTGTTTGGTGTGTCATGTTGCTGGTGAACTAAGGCTGCATGGCAAATCCTCACCACTGGCAGTATTACAAAAGGGCCGTCGTTGCAAATGGTAGAGAAAGACAGTCATCCTTGCCAGTTTGCCGCGTTGTTTTTCCCTTGCAGGTCCCGGCGCTCAAACAGCACTACGACCGTGTGTTGGCCGAGCTTCAGAAGGAGAGGGACACGCTCATGGCCGAGAAGCAGGCCGTCATGCACGTAGGTCGTAGGACTGAGCATGCCACACTGACACCCATGCTGCGAGTATGTACCTGTGTGCTTTGGGCTACTACGAGGGCCATGGGCTTGATTCTCATGTTGCCAAATTCAGAAAGTTTACTGGTTATCACGGACCACTGACACATATAGCTGCAACATCGTGGTGAACGTTCGTTTCTGTGATGGTTTTGTAGAAGCTGAACCATCTCCAGCATGCCAGTGAGGAGGAGAGGAAAAAACTGGAGGCGGCCTACAAGGAAAAACTCGCAACCTATGATGAAAAGCTCAAGAGCATCCGGAAGAAGGAAAAGGACTTTGTGGAAATGCAGAGGCTCAAGCAGCGCACAGACGTGAGCGAATCTGGGCTGTGGTGCTGGGCTAAGCTGGGCTAGGCTGGCTGCATGGGACACAGGGATTGGGCACAGGAAGCCAGAGGAAGTGGGGAGGTGGAAGGCAGGGCTTGGGTACCACGCCATGCAAACGGCCATGGGCAGAGAGTGTGGGCAGTCATGCAGTATGGGTATGGTCACAGTATGGGCAGGGTCTTGGAGCGAATGATGATGGACAAAACCCCGTACAACCAGTGCAGAGCATCATGCGTCTGCATTCCAATTCTCACTCTCTGCATCATGCGTCTGTAATAATACTCCCTTTTTGGTCAACGTCATCTGTTGTGCCTTCAAGCGGTCTTCCTGTTGCCTGCCCTTGCCTGCCCACAGGAGCTGTGCAAGCGTCTGAGTAACGACATCAACAAGATCAAGACCCAGAAGGTGGCCATTCAGAAGAGCATGGAGAGCAACGCCAGGGAACACTCACAGTGGAGAGTGCAAAGAGAAAAGGTATGGCCGTGGGCACAGAAACCAGCTGCAACTCGTTGCATGCCCAAGGCGCACCTGTTGAGAGGCAGCTAAGGTCTAGTCGCAAGGTGACTAGTCAGTGCCAGAGTCGTTGTTGTATGCCGTGTGTTGTGCTGTTAATCAGTGCCGTTCAACTCCCTTAACTACTGTTAAACGTTGCGCTCTCAGCGCTTGAAGCATAACTGTTGAAGGTATCAAGAACTCTTTCATTGTTCGTTCCTGCACTGTGACTGCTTGTTTATTCGCTGCTGTTAAATAACTAATTGTTGCTGTTGGTTGCCGTACTGCTGATGCCCTGTCCCATCTGCTCTTATGTTGATTGCTGTACTACTGAGCCCAAAACTTTTGAGTCAAGGTCTAGCTGAGAGGCAATCGATATCGTATGCCCTGCACCGTGTGTTTGCCTCCCCAGGAGGTGACTCAGCTGCGCAAGCAGGCGCGGCGCAGCGCCGCCCAGATCCAGGCGCTGGAAGCCATGCAGGCAAAGCAAAACGCGGTGCTGCAGCGCAAGATTGCGGATGCCAACGCGGCCAGGAAGAAGCTGAGGGAACTGCAGGTGTGTGCCCATACGATCAGGGTGCAGAGTTGTTAGTCGCTATGATTTTCTCTTGTTGCGCCTTACAGGTAGCCACCAGTAGATTTACTCGACTCCTCTTGTTATCGGATTATATAAGTTGCCCTATATGACTGGGTTATGAGCCACTGTGTGTGCCACTGGGTTATGAGCCACTGTGTGTGCCACTGGGTTATGAGCCACTGTGTGTGCCACTGGGTTAAGAGCCACTGTGTGTGCCACTGGGTTATGAGCCACTGTGTTCAAGGGCATGGCCAAGCAAACTGTGGGTGGGCAGAGAGGTGCGACCCGCTGTGATCTCCCGTTTACGCTATACCATTGCTACTTGTGTTTTGTTGTTCTCAGGGCAGCAGTGGCGCTGACCGCGGCTTTCTGAACGGCAGCATGCGTGACAGCTGCCCCTCCCGTCACGCCCTCCCGTGGGCGGTTGACGTCCCATTAGAGGTGCAGCCAAACGCAGGTGTGGGAACAAGTGGAGGCAGCTTTGGGTACTGTCTGGTTTCTCACTGGGCAGATTCCTCTTTCCGCAGTCACGGTGGAATCTGACCTCTTGCCATGCATTCTCGGTCTTTGGTGTCAGCCCTGCTCATTGAAGCCCGAGACTTCAGAGGATCTGGTGGGGGGTTGCAACCAACGTCATTTCAGCCATTGCCAGCCTTGGTGTCAGCTCCCGGAGACCACTGGTTGGGCAGTGCACATGGACCAGGCAGGTCAGGCCATGCAGACACTCCACAGTCAAGAACATGCTATACAAAAATCATGCAAGCGTGTCAGCGTCCGCTTTGCATTGCATATTGTTAGGGTATTGGCGCCTCATGTGTTGCTTCATGCCTCATGTCATGTGTTGCCTGGTGACATGTGTTAAGTGTTGCTGCATGCCTCATGTCATGTGTTGCTGCATGCTGCAGATGACCAGATGGTGTGTTACCTCGTTTCATGTGTTGCCTCATGTCATGTCATGTCCCAGGTGCCCCCTTGTTGCGCACTGAGCGTGCTCGGCGTGAGTGGCTCGAGAAGGAGTTGGACCTGTGCAACCAGAGCTACGACTACAGGAGGGTGCTGGACGGGGAATTGGCACAGGTGGGAACACTCCACGTGGGAGGAAAAGTGAGGAGAACACAGACAAACATAGACAAACACAGACGCACATGCACACACACGCACAGACACACTAGCACACACATACAGTCCGGGAAAACTATGTTATAGTCCGTTCAGCATCGCTCCCATGCCCAGACGCAACACAGAGGTATTGGCGTCTAGCTCCGAGCGTCCTGCGTGTCCAAACGCCTCCTGGCTGCGGCGTTTCATTTGCCTAAACATCTTCTGCTGGCTCTTTTCTTTGCATGTGCAGCGTGCGGAGGCCAACCGTCAGCTGCGTAACGTGATGAAGCGCCTGATGATGGTGAACAACCTGGTCCCCGCCTCCCCGCTGGTCACAGGCCCCAACGGCTGCCCCACGCCATGCGGTCCTAACCAGGTACGACACAAGTACACATGCAACCGAGCACACACGCCTGGCCTGGCACTGGCGTGAAGTTACTATGCAACAGTGTCGCAAAGCGACACCCATGCAATGCAGCGAGGAAAACCGTGCCACGCTCATGCTCACACACACACACACACACACACACAAAACCGCCTGGCCTGGCACACGCTTGTGTTGAGTTAATCGGCCATTGTATCATGATCGCCTGACGTGCGCATTGCAGCAGATACCACTGTGATGCCTCACGTACCTTAGGCATGTTTGGACTGAGTGGTACCCCTCTGGACCCCTGTGTTATGCATAATCAACTCCAATCCCGTGACATTCCTTTGTGCCTCAATTGCTTACCTTGGCCAAGGAGCAAAGCTTGCATTCATTCTCACTGTGCAGAGACCATTCGATCAATCAGAAATCATTTGCTTTGCATGCGTATGTTTGTGTCCAGGTTGGCGATGTGGTTGTGTCGCAGCTGCTGGAGCGGCGAGCACAACTGGAACGGCAGCTGCAGGACCACAACCTACA
Source organism: Chloromonas sp. AAM2 (assembly GCA_004335635.1). Taxonomy (NCBI): domain Eukaryota; kingdom Viridiplantae; phylum Chlorophyta; class Chlorophyceae; order Chlamydomonadales; family Chlamydomonadaceae; genus Chloromonas; species Chloromonas sp. AAM2. Next base: position 8,990 of record QAXH01006723.1, on the reverse strand, counting down.
GATCAGCGAACTGCAGGTGACACACAGTGGTTCAGCAGGATTTCAGACTTCTAGCTCAGGCGAACTCTGTGTTCATTCAGCTGTGTGCTTGCATGTACTGGCACGCCAGGCTGTAGGGGCTCCAGGCCGGTGTCACTACACACTTTCAGTCACATGGTTAAAGACACAAAGCTGACACAAAGCCGGCACAAAGCACTGAATTGACACGCTGCCCTCACCCAATGTCTGTGTGGCTGTGTGGGAGCAGGCCAAGAGTGAAGAGGAGGGTCAAGTGTTTTCGAGCCCGGCGCATGTTGATTGCTGTACTGTTGATGCCTTGCCCTGCCTGGTCGCGCCCCACAAAACGCCCCGCAAGCCTCTACTTGCAAGCCAATAAGTGCTGCACTGTGACACGCATCAGGCTGCGTGGGAGCGCGCCAAGAGCGAGGAGGAGGGGCGCGGTGGGGGCGCGGCGGACGCCAAGCGCTGGACGCTCGTGCGCACCATCGTGGAGGCCAGGGAGCTGCTCAAGGCAACCTTCCGCCTCGCATGCGACCACAAGTGAGAGATGCGTGCCCTTGAAAGTGCCCTTGCTGAGCAGTCCTCCGCGGACTGAAGGCCGTGTAACACACACACACACACACACAAAGAAAAGTGAGAGATGAACGGCCTTGAGATTGGGAGCACAACCAGTCCCACATTTATGACAGCAAACTGATCAGCGCCTGGGAATGGCAAGACATGGCTATTGTCCAAGGTTTGGGTCACCGAAAGGGTTGGGTCCAAAAGCATTACAACAATGCTTTGGCACAAACTCTGAATGCCACGTAATGATGATGACACCATGCACACCTAGTGACCCTTGTCTCCGGTACGTTGATGTGCACCTGGCCCTGGTCCTGATATGCAGGGCTGCATGCGCTGACACTAGTTTGGAAGGCATGAAGATGACAGAGGAAATTGACCTGCTGCGGGTGCAGCTGGACGCGGCCAGGAAGGAGGCCGATGCGCAGCGCAAGCGGGCAATGGCAATAGAGGTGGGCAGTGTTCGTTCCTAGCATCGTGCGCCGTTTTCCATTGTACACTTGAACAAAGTTCTGGGCTAAAGTGCAGAAACCTGCAGGAAACAGACGAAAACCTGCCAGAATCTGCAAACAGACTTTGCATCCGACTTTGAATCCGACAATACAATGAATTGATTATCAAGCGGACTATGGAAGTGGGGTGAACTTGTGAAACATGAACAGTTGAAAAGGGAGCGTGTGGGCCCGCAAGCACAAGGGCCATGGAAGGTGGGAGACCTTGTGAGGACAGTGCAGCACAGGTTGTCCAAGTAGTACTAGCAAGCAGCACACTCAGTTGTAGCACCTGCACTAGAGCACTGGAGCTGCCTTTGGCCATGTGTGCTTGGCCGTCACGGCATTGTTTTGATAGCACTGCAGCAGTGCTGCAGATTCCTGTTGCCAACCATTCCCTTGTTTGTTTGTTCCTGGTTTGTGCAGGCCACAGCCGCTAGTGCCATCGCCACCCCCTACTCCAGTCATCTGGCGGGCGGGACGGCGGGACAGGGGGTGGATGAAAACGACAGGGAGGCCGATGACCTGCTGCAGCAGCTGCACGTGAGTCCAGTGGGGTACCAACGGCACTTTCTCCGTTTTCGTACGGGAAACCGTGCTTTCTTGACGCTTCTGCTTTTGCTTGACGGTGACCGCCGTTCTGAGGTGGTAGGTCAGGTTTGCACACGTGGCAGGGAGCTGGGACTGGTGTTGTTGAATGATCTAGTTGAATAAGACAGGGGTGATGATGCGGTGGGTATCAACCTGTTACAGCTTGGTAGCAACAAAAACAGTCAGAGAGGTAGCACTGGAAATTCTAAAATGTTTAGTGCATTGGACGTATTACTATGGAGCGCCGCGTTGTGTGCTGCTGATTGCATTGCACTGCAGTTGGCCACGACGCTGCATTGACATTAGTACCGTGGGATGCAGTATTGTGTGCTGCTGCTGATTGCACTGCAGTTGGCCACGACGCTGCATTAACATAAGTACCGTGGGATGCAGTATTGTGCTGCTGCTGATTGCATTGCAATGCAGTTGGCCACGACGCTGCATTGACATTAGTACCATGGGATGCAGTATTGTGTGCTGCTGCTGATTGCACTGCAGTTGGCCACGACGCCCTCAGGCCTGGCTAGGGTTCACCAGGGGCCGTTTCAAAACCTTCAAGGCGCCCTGCTGTGTGCGGCCGATGATGAAGGCGTGCAGCTGGGCAGCCCTGACGGGAGCGTTGACGTTTCGATCGAAAAGAATCCGGCAAGAAACCGACATTCCTGGGGCTCTGAGGAGGGTGTGGTGTTGAAGGTGGAGGCACCCAGGGCCAGTGGTAGTGGGAACCAGAGGGCAGGGTCTGTGCCACGCGATGAGGAGCTGCAAGGCAGGTACCCAGCCAACGGAACTGCATCCAAATGGGTGAGTCTCACTGTCCTGCACTGTGTGGAAGCCATCCTGTGGCCTTCTTGTACGCGCACCAATGCATGCGAAAAAGCCTGGAGGTTTGTCAAGGTAGAACAGGGAGTGCAGCCACGAAAGCTGCAGATACCCACCACTAGAAAACGGCGCACTGTTTTCAGCAGTGAAAAGGGCTTCTTGTAGGCGCACGAATCTAAGTGCATCGGTAACAGGAAGACGCCTGGAGCTGTACTGTTAAAGTGCAGTGGCAATCAGGATAGCACAGGGAGCGCAGCCATAAGAGCTGCGAAAACGTACAACGTTACAGCCATGACTAGAAACAGGCGGCTTTTGCCCAAGAATAACCCTGGTCTCAACCACTTTGCTAGTGCTTGCAGGGAGCTCACGAACTGTCTAGCGATGTTGAGGACGATTATGAAGAAGAGGAGGATGAGGATGAAGAGGAGGAGGAAGACGAATGGGACCCCAGCCATGCCACACCAGGTGCGCAACAACATATTGAGTGTGCTGTAACGCTCTGGATTCTGTCGAGTGTGTGGAGCAGCCTGTGATCCACTGACTTGTGATATTCAGGCCTTTGAAAACTATTAGGAAACTGTGCTCACTCCGGGGCACGAATCCCAGCATGATGCTCATGTGCGCCAGTCGCTGCAGCTCATTCTTTGGAACAGTGCGGTGTCCAACCACAGTGGATCATTGTGAGCGGTGTTTAGTCAAACTCCAGCGCCAGGAGTCATTGTGAGCAGTGTGTTTTGCACCTGCAGCGCGCCCCTCCGGCCGCAACACCCGGCGGCGCAGCGGGTCCCTTGGGGGAGCCATGCCCGCCAACGCACGAACAGGCGCAGGCACAAGCACCAGGTCACGTGCCAACAGCGGCGGTGGAACCGGCTCGACAGCGGCTGCGGGGCGAGTGTCCAGGGGTGGTGGCGAGGCCGACGGGGCGGGCGGCGGGTTGCTGCGGTGGGGCGATGCAGCGGGTGACCTGACGGGCTCCCAGCCCGCCTCTAGGGAGGGCAGTGCGGTGCCGCAGGACCGGAAGGAGCTCGAAGCACAGGTGCGCGTTGGGAACAGGGTGAGACAGCCAAGAGACCAGGCGCACAGACGGGCAGGCAGACGGATGGACAGTTATGGTAGTTCACGGCAGGCTGGCAGGCAGACACCATTCTATCATGCACAGGCACACAAACGCAAGTGAGTGTGTTAGTTGGACAGATGCGTCAGCGAGGGCGTCTACAGTGCCTGCATCTTCAGCATGACAGCATGACTACCAAGCTTGACTGTACCCAGCGCTCCCCTGGTAACCCAGGCTGACGAGTGAACTCATTATGTGCTTAAGCCGTTGTGCGAATTTCAGTGTTGTTTTTCCATCCACTTGTACAGGTTCTTGCGCATATTAATGCGGGGCGGTCTTCCGTGGACCTGGCCCCAAAGCTCACAGTGCCAGTGCTCAAGGAGAGCCTCAGAGACTGGGTCATGCCGGATGGAAAGCAGTGGAAAGCGGTGCGTGGCTTCACCCCATGGCAGACACCCCATGGTAGCCAGGCAGTGGGCAATTGACACACTGCACGTTGTGTGATGTGTTGCTTTTAAGTGACTTTGCTTTGTTTGAGTTTGGTGGTGATTGTTTGAGGTGTGACGGATGTGGTGACTGTGTTTGCAGGGCAGCAAGACACGTGATCAGCTAGTGTCAGACTACCTCCTCCTCATGCAGTCACGTGCTGCAGCCAGCATGCAGGGTGCACACCTACCGGCAACCATGCCGTCCAACAACGCCGCCCCATCGCTCATTCCCACAGCCTCGGCACAGGGCAATGGGTTTCCCACGCTCGGCCATCTTGCCTGCCCGCCCGTTTCTGTCACTGAAAACGGTTTCAACCACCTCAACCAACTTACCCAACCCAGCTCCCCGGGGGGCGGCTCTGCATCACGTGACTATCGAGCTGCCGTGCTCTCACCCAACGCTATGCAGTCAAAGCAGCGGTACAGTCATGATGCGGCAGGCTCTCCCAGTAACGGAAACCACTTCAACGGTTTTCAACAGCAGTCGGTGCGTAATGGCTCACCATGCAGCTATCCTGTGGGGTCAGGGGGCAGCCCCAGGTTAATGAGGGCGTCATGCGCTGCAGGAGCAAACCAGGTGAGGACGAGAATCAGCTCTGAGTGAATCAGGTTTAATTGCTACTTGTGTTGATCAGGTGAGGCCTAGCGGGTGTGGGGCTGGCTGTGGCCGGGCTTGAGAGGCAAGGGGAGGCAGGAGGCAACCTTGGAGAGAGAACGGTGACAGGCCACACTTTCTCTGGCGGTGGACCAGCAGGCTGGATAGGGAATGCATCCCCTCAAGAAGTCCCACACTGTGACAGGCAGCTCCTCATACAATGTTCCGTTTGCGGGGGGGGAAAGGAAAGGTTCGCATGTGTCTTGCAACAGCAAACGCTTGAAAGATTTCAGCAAGGAGTCAGTTGGCAGTTTTTCTTTTCTCGGTGGATAGAGAGTGCCTGATCTGGAGCAGGCCTCTACCAGGCAGCCACTCAGAGGTCATGCAGAGGGACATGCAGGTTTCTTGTGTCAGCCAAGGCTGGTGGCTGACTAACTGGTTGTCTGGACTCGTTGATTGCAGACACTTTGTATCTCAACCTGGAACGTGCACAAACTGGGAACATGCCATTTGGCTACCATAGCCCGCCGCTGGCCTGTCAATATCATCAGTCTGTTGTTTTGCATTTGTCCCGCGCAGGCCAGTCCCCGCAACTCGCCTGGTGGCGGTGGCACCCCTTCCAGCTCAGGGGGCATGACACCCATGTCACTCCTGTACATTCAGGTAAGAGAAGCTGTGAGCATGCGGGACAGGTCTTGGAAAACCGCCCGTTGAATGTATAGGATACATATGTTGATGATATGTCCTGGCGTTAGGTACGTCCTTTTCCCGTGCAGCCTTGTGTGGCTAGCTGCATTATGGCTGAAACACTTTGCGGCCTGGTGCTAGATACTGTTGGTCAAAGATTGCATGTGTATTGTTGCACTACGCGTGCTTGTCTGCAGAAAGCGCAAGAGGCCCGCAAACGCATGGCGGACATGCGGCAGAGCATGCCTCGGGGTGCAGGCGCGGGTGGCCTCACCCCGGGGCGCTTGAACGGCAGCACGCTGTCACCCCTTCCCCCCTCCACACATGGCAACGGCAATGGTGCTCTGATAGGCAGCAGCAGCGTGGGCCATGGCAGCGCGCATGCGCAGCAACTAGGGGCGATGACGGCCGCGGCCGCCAGGCGGGAATTCAACGGGCGGAGCCCCCGGGAGCGTGAGCGGCTGGTCAGCCCAAGCACCAGCGCGGATAGCACGCCCAGGGGCCCTGATAAGGGGTCAGTCAGAGCGAGTGGCTCACCCCTGAACACGTCTGGGAGGACAAGGGGCAGCATTTGGAAGTAGCCACCCGGCGCAGGATTCAGTCTACCCTTGATAGAAATTGCATCGGGTGTGGCCTCCATGGAATACTGCACTCAGCCAGCGTTTCAGAGCGAGCGACTAACAATCATCCGGTTTGCTTGTCTGCGTGGCCGGATCTGTGATTGCAGCACGTTCAAATGCCACCAGCGTTCATTGCTCGTCCCTTGGCTGGCTGCTCATCTTCATTCATCAGCGTGTGGATACAGACTCCTGTCAACAGCACTCGGCGGCACTATTCGAGTGCTGGTGCTGCCCATGCAGCGGTGTCATTCATGCATGCAGCCACCCATGCTCAGCAGGCCTTTCTGGAGGTCTGGCTGGACCCATGGCCCTGTAACAACATGCGGCTCTTACCTAGCGGGCCACAGACCTTGCAACAAAACACAAGGACATATGGTTTTGCTATGACAAGCCCAAGGCCATGACCAGAGGCATGCAAATCAGAGACCCCCCTGTGTGCAGTTCATCCAAGGACGTTTCTTGGCTGCTTCATGATGATTGGCGACACGTTATGTTTAAACTCGCGCATGTGATCGTTGAGCATGTCAATCATGACTGTCATGTGGCCTTTGACTGTCACATGGCTTCTGCATTCATCACACAACGGACATGAACCGCGACATGGCAGTGTCTGCAATCATATGCTGGTATGTGCAGGTCCTTGCCGGGTGCACTCATGCGTGTTACACACACACACACGCGCGTGTGGCTGGCCATTTGCCGGCTAGTCGCTCATATTGCAGCGACTTAATGGCTTTCAATTGCTTCTTTAAAGGCCAACGTGCTAACAGCACTGCCTTCAACTCGTCTGCTGTTTCTTCTGTTCTGTTCGTGCTCAGCAACATGTATTCCTCTACGACAGCTGTGATTGTAAACTGAGGATGGGCACTAAAGAAGTTCGCCAGTGCGCAGAGCCCTAGATGGATGCGGAGTGCTGAAGAATACACCGGTTAGTTTTACTCACCTGCAATTTCTGCCGAAACCATAAGTCAATCTTTTGGAGCGCCTTCAAGTTGAGAATCTTTGTTCCGGCCTTGAGCACGGCAGGTAACAGCAACTGTGATTATCATAGCCATTGGCTGGCAAAAACGCGTTGTCTCTGGGTAGAATCCATTGGGAGAGCGTCCACTGTCCTGCATCACAGTCCTCAACCAGAATCATCTGCCGATCATCAAGACGCTTGGAATCTTCCCAACAGCCAATTCATTCGTGAACCTTGATGTCAACGGTGCCATGGCCATTGCCCCTGTCGACAGCCTCCCCTTCAGCATTATGTTCTTCACACCCCTGGGGCCCCCGAGGCTATCACGCGACAAGGGCATGTTGCTCAACGGAGAGGTGGGCAAAACGTCACACATGTGTACCAGTGCAGGATAGCAACCGGCATTGCAGCCTGTATGTAGTGTGTACCAAAAAGTCTTGCTGCCTTTTGGGCGCGTAATTATCTCTCTGCCTGTATTTATTTCTGCGCTATGTATACGTTATTTTAACGGTGCACACAGAGCCCTTTCACTGGCCTTAAAAGCCCGTTGCCATCTTCCGTGAGTCAAAGTTGATACCAGTCGACAGTCGTCGTCCGCAATCGGTCAGCTTTTTATCTGCAAGTCGGCACAAGGTCTGGGTTGTCCTTATCTGTTGCCGCTTTATCGCCACTTTATCCAGCATTGGCTGCTCAGTCTCAGTGCCAGTTAAGGCATCTGTTATGTCTGGTCCAATAACATAGCAATCACAATCATTTTGACACGTTGCCTGCAGCTCGAGGCAGGAACAGGCTCAACAAAGCAGTACAAGGCCTCCCACCAATGTCCTGTAATCATTCCTGTTGTCAATGAAATCTTGTTCGAAAGCACAGAACTGATTTGAGCACGAACAGTGTGCACGAACTACAGAAGAGCGAATGGAGCTGGCCGTCATTTGTGCCGAGTTCTGATGATGAACAGCGGGAGAAGCAGGCCACACTTGTACATGCAATCTGTACAGTGCGACTGCCCCCGTGCAGATGCGCCTTGGGGAGAGCAGCGTACCTTGTGACTGGCATTGCGGCCACATGAACACACGTGGCTGCAGATACTGCCATGTCACGGTACATGTCAACTTGTGTGATGAATGCACAGGCCATGTGACAGTCAAAGGCCACGTGACAGTCATGATTGACATGCCCAACGATCACATGCGTGATTTCAAACATATTGTGTCACCAATCATTATGAAGCAGCCAAGAATAATTCCGTGTGTGGACTGCACACGAGGTCGATGCCATGCATGCCTCTGGTCATGGCCTTGGGCGTCTCGGAGCAACACCACTGCCCCTTGTGGGGCAACCAACTCATCTCAGGATTTCAGGAACTCATCCCATCTGGGGCCTGCGACTGCCTTGCTGCTTTTCACTCGTTCAGGGTAGGTCAGGACGGTTGCATCACGTCCCCTGGCCTGCGATGGCTTCCCTGGTGTAGGAAGCTACACCTCAAGATGCCTAGGGTCTGTGGGAAGGCAGGTTCCTCACAGCTTTCGCCGCCCGGGGCCCACGAGTAGCGTAGTCAGTCACAAACCTGAATCCACCAATGAAAACATGATCACGTTGCTTAGCCTGTGCGAAGTTGGCATGTGCGGTGCAAAGGGAGAACCTGTATATACAGATGCGGTGGAAATGCACGGTTTGTTATGTGTTAACAAAGGAAACATACAGTATGTTGCAAAATGACTGGTACATGTTTTGGGGTTCCAGCGTTTCTGTACCGAGATTTCCACCCCAACCGTACCAACCGACCAACCAACTACCTGGCTGGAAGCCCCTAAGCATCGCAGATGCTGCTGAGACTTGGCAGGTGTAATCCTCACAGCATTTGGAACAAGTACTGTGTCAATCATTAAGCCTGATGACCGGCAATTATTGGAGAAAAAGGCCCCCGTTATTTCAAAACGGTTTTTGTACATCAAAGATCTGTCTGTGATATGTTTGAGGTCATTCCGAGTTTCCCCGCCATCCGTGAGAAAATGGGCTCCAAACATGGCTGTTCCTGAGATCTGACATAACCCTAATTTTGCACAAATTCTGTGTGCTGCAGCTTTCATCAACGGAGAGGATTTACCATCTACAAATCC
>QAXH01006722.1:0-15600 GCA_004335635.1 Chloromonas sp. AAM2 | reverse complement strand
TGCAAAAAGCAAACGTTTGACGCTGGAAGTGTCAGGCATGCGTCCCATGTGGCCTAGCCACATGAGCCTGTGTGTTCTGAGCAGGGCACTAATGGCAGGTTGATGAGTTCTTGCATAGAGGTCAGCATTGCTGATCACCTCTGGGCCACTGACACCATGTATCATGTGAACTCTTTCAACTAGCTAGATAGGCGTTGGTAATCCTGTGCATGCAGCATTTGCTTTGCGCAGGGAGTTTGTTGTCAACATCATGAGTGACTGGTACGTAGAAGCTGCCAACCACAGCTGCGGGGACTATGAACCGGGTGTGGACGAAATGGCGCTGGCAGGGCTCACACCCGTGGAATCAATCTTGGTAAGTGTGATGAGTGATGAGGTATGACCAGTGGGATGATGAGTGGTACCAAGTGAGCGGCCAGGCAGCGGGCAGTTGCTTCGCCACACTGTCGTTTGCAACGTGATTTGCACAGTGCACACTGAACATTATGCATCCGTTTACATCAGGGTAGCCGACCAAGAATTGGAACGGGATGGGCACCGCAGTGACCTGCCCTAATCAAGGTTCTGGTGGTGCCGTTACATCACCACTATGATTTTGCAGCAACCCCACTCTGGCTTTAAGCACTTGTTTTGGTTTTATGCTGGGTATATCATGTGTGCGTGTGTTCAGGTGCCTTTTTAGCATACATGGACACCTGTGCCAGCACCTGTGTAATGCTTGATAAGTGCATGTGTGCAGGTGCGCCCGCCGCGTGTCAAAGAGTCTGCTGTGCACATGGAGTGCAAACTCACACAAGTAGTGGACGTACCGGGAGCGTGAGTGGGCAGCGCATGACGTACATACAATTCCACATGACTTCATCTCATGGTACTGCCTACTTGTATCTGGTCATGGCTACCTGACGTTGTCATGCGTCCTTGCAGGAACGGCCAGCCCTCTGTGGCCATCGTCATAGGGCAGGTGGTCATGTTTCACATTCACGAGGGGGTGCAGGGCCGGACCCCCACAGGTGCGGTTGGAACGCTGTAGATGTATTGACCGGGTGGGACAGGGGGCTCTGTGTGTTCTTGCGTTGCGTTGGTCAGGGTTACGTTGGGGGGTTACGGTGGAGCTTCTGGATCAGGCGGGCGGTCTGACTTGCCTAAGGATGCGCAGTGGAAAGTAATGGTCGCAATTCCTTCCCTAGTTCGACAGTGAGTGTCCTCTTTTAACCTGTATCGCCTGACAAGTCGGACAGAAGATGGCTCAAGCATACATGAAAATCATCATACTCGTGCAAAGGACTGCTGTTACTAAGTTCGGAACTACCCGTCGTCACCCGGAACAGTGACAGCTGTTGTAGCGCCCTGACATACTGGGCTTCTCATGTGCTGGTGCTCGCCGCTCCCTTAGTATATGCGAGCCTGCCTGCCCCTTTTGCCAGCCACTCTGCCTCTGTTTAGATGAAACTAATGGCAGATTACTTTTCAAATGCAATCATGCTCTCCTGTGTATGCTGTGTGGGGTCTCATACTGCTGAGCCACTCCGCCCATACAAAATCAAGTGGATCTTCCTGTCTGTGCAGGCAAGCTTGTGGTTGACCCCATCAAGTTGCAGCCCATCTGCCGGCTGGGCGGTACCATGTATGGCAGAGTGACTGAGCTATTTGACATTGGGCGACCTGGCTCGGCACAGAAGGACATGGGGCCAGCTTTATACACACAGCCGTTCAAAGCAGCGGATACAAACCCTGAACAACAGTCTAGAGGTTGAATCACAGACACTGCAGAGCACCCGCTGACATCGCTGCATCTCCTTAGACTTGTGAATGAGCACCAGGGCTGCTGCTACATCGTGCCGCTGCTCGTCTGACTCAGCCACGTGGTTCACGTGCTGTGGCAGCACATGTGTGATGCCTGATTCGCTGATGCCTGTTTTCAGGCTCTTTTGGATCTAACGAGGTTTGCGGTCAGGATAGTACCTCGAGGGGTGGCCACCACTTACTATCGCGGTGTGTCGCAATCCCCTTCACTTGTAGGTTGGACGGGGGGCTGGAGTCCCTTCCCTCATGTGAATGAGCAGACACCTGCTGAGCGCTTCACTCCGAACTGAGTGTCTGATCCGCACACGATGCAGCCATGTGTAAAGCAGGTATTGCCGAAGATCAAGCATGAGAGAATATGCATGTGATGGCAAAAGCATCTGGCACAGGTATTAGACCAAATACTCCTGCAGGCCTGACCGTTCAGCCCAAACTTTCAAGCATGTGCTTCCAATGGACACTGCCATGCACATAACACCAGATTAATGTTCTGTGAGCCGCCACTACATCAGCCGGTTGTTTAGTAAGTGTATCATATGCCATTGATATCGCACTGGTGGCAAAGGTGCATCTTTTACAGCAGGCGGCGATGGATTCATATGCAAACTCATGCTACAAGATCACATTGCATGCCAGTCGCTTGCCAAGGTTTGTGTGCACGACCTGGCGTGGGCATCTTTTGTACTCCTACGCATCTTTTGTATGCAAGGGTTAGTGTTGCCAACCGAACTAACCGTTACCAACCGTGAAACTTCCAGGGCAGAGCCTCACAGTATAGAAAAAGTATGAACACGAAATCACGCATGCCTGGCACCATTTGATGAACAAGCCACATCATGTTCGAAGATCAAGAAGATCATGAGAAATGGAAATAATGGCCCGCATTGGACAACAAGTCATTCTTGACAGCTTGCAGCTAAGCACGTTGTATTAAGCGCATGCCATACAAGAGAATACATGAGCAGGCTGAGGCCCCTTCTAAGCCAGCTGTGAGTTCAAGTAAACCAAAACGTTTTGGAATCAACCGGGGTCAGATGCCGTTTGCTCTAAAACAGAAAGTGTGCGTTGTCCGGCTCAGTTAAGCTGCTGCAGCCCTTGTTCTGGCTTCGTTTCAAATCATCAGTGTCTCATACCTCTTCCAGCTGCTGATGAAGTGGGCTAAAACAGAAGCACCAGCCTAGATCACAGCCCTTCAATTCGATGTAAAGCAAAAGCATTGCAGCAACCTGTTCGACTGGGTTTAGAGGCTGCAGCCCTTGTTATGGCTTGTCACAATGCCGGTGTCTGTGTGGACATGCGTGGTCCAATGCGGCCAAAGCAGGTGGTGCCACGTCGGGCCGTTTCGGGAGGCTGTACTATGTGGTGCACCCCACACGAAGATTAGTCAGCAAGGTGGGCATCAAGACCTCAGGCTGGAGAGCACACTTGCTGCTCAATTCCGGTGCTTCGTTTGCTGATATCCTCCCAGTCAACTAACAGCTTTGGGGCGGTCCTGCTGGGTGTATGCAAGCCAGAGTGTGCATGGTGTTTTGGCGAATCTCCAGCACATGACGGCTTTGGTTGCTCATCCTCTCCCAGGCTAACAACAGTTTGCAGCTGTCCTACTGGGCATAGTCACCCGATGAAGGGGCGTTTGCGTGATCCAGTTTGATTATCAAGTCACTGCTTCCAGCCTGTGCTGGAGACGCCCACTGGCGCGCCCGTCGAAGTCCACCTGCCCAGCCCCTTGCTGATGCCCACCCCCCGCACCATCCCGACTGTGCCTTGTATTCCATTCAGGGTGCCCTGCTGCATAGAGCAGGTTGCCGCTGTGACTTGGACTGCCTTGATGTGCCTGGGACTGGGACATGGTGGGTGTGCTGGCTAAATGTGGGCTAGCTGGTGCCACACCGTCACGGCTGCGCCGCCCAATCCCTTCGTGTACCTGAGAGCCCTGGAGTGGGATGGACAGCGGCAACGCTGTGAATGCCGTGGGTGGTATTGGTGGGAGCTGCGTGCCCGCAGGGCTCTGCCTGGAGCTGAGCCTTGACTCAACTAGCTGCTTGCCACTGGGTGTGCTGCCGAGGTGCCTGGCAGGGGATGGCGAGATGCCTGCCAGCGGGCTGTTCATGTCTACCCCAGGTTGCGGCGGGAGACCTCGGTCGGTAGTGGCTTGTGATCGCCGGTTAGCTTGAGCCTGCTGCATCTGCAGCTGGTGCATTGGGGCGGCTGGTATGGGGGAAGTGTAACCCCCGGCTGGGTTCGGCATGGGGGCCAAGGGCGGCTGGATTACTGGATAACTATACCCTCCGGCTGCATTTTGCGCAGCGGCCGAAAGTGACTGGTTCACCACAGCAGGAGCAAGATTAGCTGCGTACGGGCTGGCCCATGGGATGCGCATGACATGTGGCATCTGTCCACCATGCATCCAGTTCTCCGGCAGTGGCCCTGCTCCCGTGAGGTACCCTGATTTGATCAGTTCCTGTGGCGGGTGCTCGCCCCCCGCCGGCCCTAAAGCCGACAACCCCTTGACCTTGGCCGCTGCTGCATCTAACTCCTTCCCCGCTGTAACTGATCCAGAAGCGCCTTGCTTAACCCAGGCCCGAGCCCGCCAGTCGAGCTTGGGAGCCGTGCATGCGGCGCAGGGGTTGAGCGCGACTTGGGGCGCCCGGCGGGCGCCGGCTGTGGCCTCGTCGTGCACCCTGTTGGTGGGCCTGAGGCAGGGCTGCAGGGTGAGCAGGCGCCAGAAGAGACTGCCGATGGAGGCGGCGGTGGAAGGTGCAGCGGTGCCTGACCGCATCTCCTGCAGAGCGAAAAGAGCAACATGGGGGAATTGCTCCCAAGCGTACTGACTTTGCTGTATCAGCCTCTGGTATCCTACCTCGATGCACTGCTGCATGTCAGAGCAGACAAGCAGGCAGACAAGCAAGCAAGCAAGCAAGCAAGCAAGCAAGCAAGCAAAGGTAAGCGGCAAACGCTTCAACGATAAACCCGATTTTCCTCAAGCTAAGCTCAGATGTCCCCCACCTCTCTCTGGGTGATGATGAAGTCGTATGTGCTCATTCCCCTCGAGATGAGCACCAGGTGGAAGAGCAGCAGCTCCCCCAGCATGTAGATGGCGCCACCCAGCAGGAGAGAGTACAGGGCGAGCATGGCCTGCAGGGAGAAGGGACAGAAGCAAGGCAGGGTCACGTTGGGGCGTTGGTGTATGCGGCCTTGCATCACAACATGCTGCTCAGGCCAACCTCGGTTGGGCTACCTCAATTGTTCATGTGGCCGTGCATCAGAACACCGAGAGTAAATGGAGTCGTTGTATGGCAAGGGCAACCCTCGTTCCGCACGGCTTCAAAGCTATGCTAGACATCTATCTTCTTTGGCAATCCACTACTTGGAGGTGCTGGATCATCTCACTTAGCCCTGACCAGCCCAGATTTCCGTTATGTACTCTGGCTGACCTTGGCCTGGCCCCTGACCTGTCCCAGCCTAAAGTTTGCTCTTCCGATTAATACGCTGCCTACCCTGCCTAAAAATACTCTAATCTCCATCCCCACCAACTCACCCTCCACCCGTAGAAGTTCACACTCGACCCGTAGCTATCCGCCACCTGCTGCCTCGTGGCGCCCTCATACACGAAACTGATCACAAACAGCCACAGGGCCCAGGCCATTTGCAGCGTCAGCATGCACGCGGCAAAGCAGACCAGGCTGAAGAATGTCTTGTAGTTCTTGTCGCCCACACAGTTGTTCAACCACTTGCAGTGGTGGTCGAATCCGCTCACGCAGCGATCGCAGGCCCTACAGTGCTTGCTGGTGCGCCCCACGGATGCCTGCAAAGCACCCACATGTAGCAGCAATCACGAAGCCTGTGAACCAGGCCAAGCCACGATTATGGCCACCCTAGCACAGCTGAGTTGTCCGCATGGCTGTTGCTTTAGTCTACTTGTAGAGCAAAAACACACACACACACACACACACACACACACACACACGCACACGCACGCACGCACGTACGTGACAGCATAGCAATGATGAGCTGGTGTATGCAACGGGCATGGGCATGGGTTGGCTGGCCATGCAAGAACTCCTCCTCACAAACACAGCTGAGGACTTGTCTACATGGCTGTCACCTAGTCTGCTTGCTGCTGTATGCAGCCAGCCTCCAGGTGACGAAACACTGTAGGCCTAGGGCGTACGGAGTTGCTATGATTAGAAGTGTTCTTCTAGAAACTGCTTCCTGCCCCTGATATCTGTCCCAAAGACATGTGCCCAAGTGGGTCTGCATTTACCACCCTCGGCTGTAGTGTATGCTGCTGCTGCTGCTGGCGCTGGCGTTGGCGCTGTCGCTGCTGTCGCTGTTGATGTTGCTGACAGCGTGCTGCTAAAGTCGTGCAGACTTCAGCATTTGCTCTGACAGGCATCGTATCTTGGCTTGGTTACCAGTTGCACGCATGGCTGCTCGACATGCATGGCCTTGCTCTGGCCTTGTCCTACGCTCATGCCCGGGTTCATCCACCTACCGAACACAGCGAGCAGTAGTATTCCCCTCCCTCCACGCCACAGATTCCAGGATCAGATGGATCCGTCAAGCTGCACACAAGGCATAAGTATGCAAGGCGTGCATGTACAAAGAATACAAAACATGTTGGTGCGTGCCGGCACCCACAGTGACATGCAAATACCAGCTAAGCACCCCAAACTGGATGAACAGCCTTGATGGAGAATAAAGTGCCTTTTGGGTTAATGATGAGTGCTTGCCATGCATGCAAATGACCGCACTGTCATTCATGTCATCAGCGGTGGGCCGCGGTTGCATTTCAGCCCACCTGCAAATGATGTCGAGCGCCAACACAACTGCCACCATGGCCGTGTATAGGGTGACCAGCACAATGAATGCTGTCTTGGCGGGCACCATCATGAGCTGGAACGCGTAGCATCCCGCCGCGAGGCCGCAAAAAAGCAGGATGGCGCCAACCTGCGAAATGAAGGACACCATGGTAAAAGGTACATACAACCGAGGCGAAATGAACTTATATGGCACTTGCTTTGGGATCGTGCACGCGCCTGGTGCCGGTCCAGTGGCCGCTGGAAACCGTGCTTCCGACCCATCCTTACTGCTGTTGCTCTCGCATCATAAACTGCAAGTCTGCATCGCGCTGATGAATGCTGTGCCGCTGCCTACCTTTTCCCGTTTCATTCTCTGTCCCCCCTTTGTTCCCCCGTTGCAATGTGTACGGCACATTGCGTGAATACAAATTCCGGGCCAGCTGAGACTCATGACCTGTCATACGAGACATGAACCAGTGTCACCTATGAAATATTCTACTGCTGTCACAAGGTGTGTGATTGGCACCAGTCTGAAAATGGTTACCGTGATGGGTCATGTCTGCCGTACTCAAATTGTCCCGGAACTGGCAGACATCTTTTTGTTCTTCGCGTTGTGTCCTGGTTTGCGTCACTGCTTAGATATATACCACGTTTACAAAGGCCAAGGAGCCAG
The DNA here is from genome assembly GCA_004335635.1 of Chloromonas sp. AAM2. Lineage (NCBI taxonomy): Eukaryota > Viridiplantae > Chlorophyta > Chlorophyceae > Chlamydomonadales > Chlamydomonadaceae > Chloromonas > Chloromonas sp. AAM2. The sequence continues at coordinate 8,322 of QAXH01006722.1, read as the reverse complement.
TATAACGCCAAAGCCGTGCATGCAAAACCAAGCACGGCTGGTGGCAGATGATGTTGCCATTGTCTGCCGCAAACACCAGCGGTATGATTATTGACATGCTGACAGACAGCCTGTGCATGCGTCTGGCCAGCGCATGCACAGCTAGGAGTCCAAACGAGGTTATGTGGCTGGCGGTCATCCCCTGCAAGCATGTGTCATCTGCAGGACAGGGCTTGCAGTCGGGCAGGCACTCGATCTGGACGAACGTCGCATCTGCTAGCCTGATGTACGTTTGCCAGGAGCAAAGCAGTGCGAACCCTAGGACAAGGTGACATGCCTGTGTGCAGCAGCAACTGTTCAGTCAACCAGCCACAAGAAGTTTGCCAGTTCTGGAACAATTTCCAAGAATTTACTAAATCTACTAATCATTGACAGAATTACAGACTACATTTCATGTAAAGTTGTATCGTTTCATGAATTGGCCTCCGCAGTGATCTCAATTTTGAAATGAGTGGCGGCGACGCCCAGTGGAAGCTATGCAGAAGCTGGCCCAGGTCTTAAGGCAGAGTCGAACATACATATACAAGAGAGGACAAGAGCACGACTCTAGTCAAACTGAGGCGTCGACGAAAGACTGCTTGTGGCGGGCAGGCACACGCAGAACACTATCAGGGTTGGTGTCACAGGTCCCAAGGCCAGGGAAGATCAGGCTCTTGTCTTACACAGCAGAAAAATTGGGTGGCTTCCCAGATGACATCCAGGGTCCAGATATACACAACACACGCCCTGACCTGCAGAACAAGAATGGCACCACCAGCGACATCCACCAACCCGTCCAGGAAGAATAGGCCCACTATGGCCAATGAAGCAGCAGAACACTGGACAAAGGGCAGACGTCATCCTCAGATGTACCTCCATTGGTAGACCGACCAAGAAGAGAACTGGAAACAGGCTGTGGGACATCTCCGTGCGCAACACACGAGTTTGCTCAAGAGAGTGACAAACACACGAGTCCAGGGACTACCGGACCCATGGACATAATAATGACTCATGATAACACACACTGCGAATCGCCACTAATGACATGAGTGGTGGAACAGCCATGGTGGAAGCCAAGGGTGATGCCAGCATGCCACACTAGGCAGCCACCCTGCGCCACACCAAGTGAATGCGCTCTTGTCAGAATAAGCCACAGCTTCAGATGACCCTTCTCTTTGTCTTCAAGGGTGGATTAGGTGATATACTTCCAGGCCATGTTCTGTAGCAGTGCCATCTGCGGACAGTCAAAGCCGCAAGCTACACCTTTGTGCCTGGGCCCAGAGAAATGACTGACTTGATTTGACAGGCAGGTGGCCCGCGCCCAAGGCATTCTTCCTCAATGGTCTGCGGCGATATGCGCAGCACATGCCACATTGCGCACACTGGAGGGTTGTGGCAGGACAGGGCAGGACAGGTCGTGCGCCAGCCATCGCTCTTGAACATGGTGTTGCCGTCAATGATAGCATCACCACAGCACAATCACTCCTTGAGCTTCGACTGCCACTTGATTCTGTCATTAGAGTCCGCTGTGGGGGTAGGTCCGGGCGGGCGGGGGCGCGGCGGCACCAGCCCTACCCGCTCCAACAGCCCTTGCACCTTGGTGGAAGGCACAGCTCCCGCTGTCAACCAGTACCTGGAACAGCGTGCAAGAAAACACACGATGGTGATGTTGTACGTCAGAACTCATAAGCTTACTTATTTAAGTACAAGAAATTGTGTTATTGTCAGTACATGGCAGTCGGAGACCTGTCCACTGTGCAAACTTCGCCTTGTACCGAGCTTGTAGGGCTGGCAGCAAAGCCTGTGCCCAGGAGGCTGGTCTACGGCTGGGAGTGCGTGAATCCCATACCCGTGAATACACTGCTCATGCATACATAGCCTCATCCGTGGTCTATTGCTGAATGTGTTTCAGGCAATGCAAGCCGTACAAGGCATTGCAGGCGCAAGAAAGAAACTGGACGACGGTTGGAGTGACTGATAAAGGTCCTAAAAGGTCGCACAACCACCATCAGGGCAAGGCCTCTTTTCCTTGCGTTGCCGCATGCACAGCCTGGCTACCACCACGCGCCTCACCCCCGACCACACACACACAAACACTCACTTGATTCTTTCCATCTTCAGTCCTGCATGCATGTTACCGTCAGGCGCTGCAAACACAGCAAAGCAATGTGTATCAACGTCTTCTGGCAAGTGACCAAAATCAGAGTCTGAATGCAATTGGATCTATGCGTGCTGCAGCATGAGCCGGTTGCAGTGCACTGCATGTCATGCAGCAAACGCATTGCAAGTCATCATTGTCTTCATCTCAACACTTACGGCTTGATAACCAGTGCATGCGGGCCACCTTGCTATAATTGCTTCTCAAGTCATGGCTGCCACTAATCGTCAACCAATATCTCTGTCATGACATCCACCACCAGTCTGTCCAGTCAGGGCTGTATGGGGACTTGCTGGTTTACTGGGGCCCTGCTGGTGACAGGGACTGCCGAGCAAGGCCCTGCCCTGAGCGAGTGTATCCGCCCCCACCTGGGTTTGGGTCCCACCACCCAACATCCTCAAACCGATTTCCAGAGTTGCGCGCCTGGCGCCTGTGGGCCACAGCCAACACGTAGAAGGGCCTCCTCTGCAGACAAGTGCAATGGGTACAGTTCAGCCCCTGACTTGTGAATCATCTGCTGCACTTGATGGCAGCATAAGACCACCATGGGCAGCAGTGAAAAGGATTGGGCAACAGCAAAACGCTGGGGTGTCCCTGTGCGGCCAAGTCTGTGGCGAGGTCATTGGACAAGTGCGACAGTCAATATGGAAAAGCCACGGGATGTGCAAGTTAAGCAACGAAACCCATGGTTTGACATGAGGTGGTGGAGGTTCATCAGCCAGAGTGACGAGGATTACTACGGGTGTGCAGACGATGAGATGCGGCATGCTTGTATAGCATAAGACCTGCCTGCTCACTGCTGCTAAAATATAAGATGGATTGAGCGGCGAAGTGCATGCGAAAGACATGAGGCTGGCCTGGGCGGCCAATGACTGGATACCAGCTGTAGGGTGAGACACATCATGTGCTAAGATGGCACAGCTACTTGTCATCTAAAGGGTGAGATGGTTACTTCAACCGACATCGTGGTTGTTGTGATGGCATAGCTTGTTGTATGGCTGTGTGTCTCTTTGGCATGGTGTGATGGGGTTCTGAGGCAGGACAGCTGAACTCACCACAAAGCCCCAGCGAACCAACTTGATCCTCAGCCCTCCGAGCGCCATTCTCCATCTCCAGCGCTGAACCTTTCCCTACTACTCTGCGCATGAAGGCTCCTGTCTTCCCACATGCTAACCACGTGGGCCATCCCATGTGCCGGCGGTTGGCCGGAGGTGGCGAGTAGTCGCAGCGCGATCCAAACCTCAGTGAACCCAGAACGTGCGCTGCCAGGTGCCTCTTCAATTTGCATTTCATTGGTCATCCCTGCACAGCCCTTGGGCATTTCGCTCACGGTCGGTCGCAAAAGTCTATCACTCATCAAAAACACAGTTGGTAATTGTTGCAAAACACAGTTGTAGATCAGCGGCGCATAACCCTGTAACGATCTGGATCTGGCGACGTAACGTATTACTTTGAGGCCCAGTCAAACAGCCGGCCCGGTAACTTGGATGAATCCTGCAGCTTGGCGCTTTGAGTAGACATCCAGATGTTGTATGGAGCGAGTGTATGGGATCCAGTGCTTATCATCGCCCAGATTGTCAGCTTGCAGTGCTTGTTCTGTTTGGGCTTGGGACTATGGGAGGCAATCTTTATAGGTGCGTGTCAGGCATGTGCACCTATGTTCACCTGCCAACCGGCATGGGCTGCACGCTCACTATAAAGCTGCTTCTGCTCATCGGCATACTGCCATGCACTCAGTCCGGTCAGCGTTAGTCACAGGTAGTGCATTTTGTCGCTGTCCAGCTGACACCGTTTCCACACGAGTGCACACCAGCATGGCCTGCACCCTGACCATGAAGCTGCATGGTTTCTTCCCATCGGCATATGTCCATTCACTCAGTCCGCACCCTCTTCCACACAAACACATGCGTGTGACTTAGGGCCCCTCTGTGTAACTGAGACTTGCGCACTTTCCACGTTTCCACATTCCAGACATTGGCAGACACCACCACTACTAGTTGAGCCTGTAAACCAGGTCGGCCAGGTCCCACATCACAATTGAATCATGCATGCCTGTACAGAACAGCTCAAGCACACTCGCTATCTCAGCCCATGACAATTGGTGTCGTTTTCTCCATGCTCACGATTGTTCCGTGTGCCTGCCTGCAGCACCCTACACCGGCAGCCGCCTAACTGTTGCCCATTTGTTTGACTGGCGGTTGATGAACTTTCGCCACTACACGGGCTGGATGATCATGCTGTGCAATTTAGCCAATGCGCTCCTGCTGGCTGTGCTGCTGATGTTGGTGGTGAGTGGAGGGGAGCAGACAGGGCCAGTCTGAAGTGCAAGCGCAGTGAATTCAGTAGGGGCAAGGTACTGTTGTCACACGACCCGTGTAGCTATTCAACCAAAGCCCTGGACCAGGCCTGCATGGCACGACGACACAGCCACTGTACATAGCACGTATCTTCAAGTGCCCCATGCAAGCACCACTTGCACACACGTGTAGGACTGAGGATGCCATGTGACAGGGACAAGGAATGCAGGGCAATGCACATTGAGCTACATAAGCGGTCATTTTATCAGTAGATATGCATAACAACGACTTGTGGTACGTTGAGATCGACTGGCACATAGGTACACCGGCTCTAGCTAGCAGAGATATAAGAGTGTGGTACATGGACCCATGTCGTGCATGTGCATCATGTGCATCAGGTGGAGCGAGCTAAGAAGTGTCTGGACTTCGGATCCACGACTTACTTGCTGCACTTCACCGCCTGCTGGTGGTACAGCGGTTTTCCAGCCAGCCTTGAATGGTAGGTGGATCAAAACAGCTTCAGGCCGGGTGGTCAACAGGCCATTGCGCGGGAGCAGGGTATGGGCAACGAACAGTTGGGCGGCAAGCTGCAGATGCGACTCTGACCCTCGGCTATCCTACCCGCTGCTACCCGCTCTACCGTCACTAACACAGGGCCCAGTGCCCAACGCTTTGTTCACACAATCACAGTCTCGTTTCTGAAACATGCTGACACGACTCCAGCACGAATTTGCAGTCTGCTTCATTGCCATGTCTTCCCCTGCCATGCACAAAGCAAGTGCAACGGCTGCATGCGCTTACCACTCTGACGCTGGCATCCCCATTCGTTAGCTTTATGCATGTGGAGACTCAAAGCTTGCTGGGAGCTTGAATTCCCCTTGCTTGCAGGTGGGGCACCAACAGCATCGGCCTGGTCATTGCGTCGGTGCTTGGCGAGTGGCTGTGTGTGAGGCGGGAAATGGCCGACATTCCACTAAGTGAGCCATGTGCATACTGGGAATCTGGCATGGGCAGATGCATCAGTAAGCATGAGCATCACCATGACACAAAAAGACAGCCAAGGGCATGAAGAGTTGTGCCGGTTGAGTGAGCGGGGATGCATTGCAGCATGAGTGTTATCAGGGAGGCAGGACATGACGGGTTTGCACAACAGCAAGATACTCTGCTCCTGCAGCTTTGTCCTCTTTGTCCCTGCAAGCAAGCAAGCAAGCAAGGCCATGCAGTATCGTTGTCCTGACTTCACATGACTAACCACTCTTCGTCCATGCTTTGGCCGGGCTCAGCCCAAGGCAGTCACACTTGGCATCAGCCAACAAGCAAGCGCAAGTGTATGATGGCCGTGTGCTGGCGTACACTGATGCAGATGCACTTCGATCGCGACCGCCACCCTCCTCGGCCGGTGCTAGCACTTCTTCTAATGCTGCAGCAAGTTCCTCTTCTGATGCTGCGGCAAGATCTTCTTCTAATGCTGCAGCCAGATCTAATGTCACGCCCAGAGCTATCAGCGCGAGTGTGGGGGGCAGGCCTCTGGTTGTGCAGGCCACAAGCGGGGGCGGCAGAGGGACAGGGTCGAACAGATCAGGGGCGGGTGCACAGAGGAGTGGGAACTCTGGCCTGCAGCTGACGGCAGTGTCTGGTTCAATGAACGACCAGGGACGGATCAGCAGGACCAATTCCAGGTCACGGTTACTGGGAGGAGACGAGGAAGTGTAATCCACATCACACTAGCAAATTTGCCCATGGTGTTTCAACCGTACCTGCTGAGGCATGACTTGACATGACACAAACCTGACCATGGCGTAAACTCAGCCATACTCATGATTCAGTGAACTTTCCAAACCTGACCTTGCCTTAATAGCTTCTCAGGGATTGTTTTCGCTACAAACGTGAAAAGTAGAAACATGGAAAGGGCGCATACTGTTTGCATAACATTCAAGCCATGAAGATTATGCGTCTATGTTGCAAGTACAGCCCTGTTGATTTATTAATGATAAAGCTCGTCGCTTTCAAGTTCTGGCCAGTTCTAGCAGAGTGGACAGCATGAGCCTGGGCTAGCAGCTGATACAGGCAAAGCAAGACATAGCATGTTAGTTTAGCGACAACAGCCAGACAGGGACAGGACCATGACTGGAACGACTGCGTTCTGTGCTGTGCGGGCTCGGCACTACTTGGACCCAGAAATGAGACACATCATGCAACAATCAAAAATGCATACTTGAGGTTGGGCAGCCTGTCAGGCAGAGTGAACAGCATGGTAGTCCAGCGACAGCAGCCAGACATCCCAGGGCCTTGTGAAAGGCCAGAAACAGAAACATCAGCACAGAAACCTTGGACAAATCATAACCGAACAACCGACGCATTTGAATGTTAGGCCCACTCACTGCTGACGCCCTACCATGCACCACGCTACCGACGCATCGGCACGACCACAAAGCACTAGCCAGTAGTGCGATTGGACGGCCGGAATTCAAACCAACGAACATTTCCGAGCAGCGAGAATGAGTGCTCTTGCGTACAAGAAGAAGATCCTTAAGCAGGTTAAGAGCTTTGGCCTGGCGGGTGCTGTGGATGAGGATGCGTTGGACTGCATTCTGACGTTTCTTCAAGAGCAGGGCTCAGAGGAGAAGCTGCCAGCTCTGCTGGAGCTTTGCCAGAGAGGTGTGCTTTGTCTAGAAAAGTATGTGCTTCAGGATGATGACCTGTCAACAATCATACAACGTCACTGCAACCCTTGCCGTAGCGTGCATCTGGCTGCCAGTGCTGTGCATGCACTTCGTTCCTCACCCACATGCGCAAGTGAAGCATCATGCACCTGTGTCTCCCTGCCATGACCGCTACTTCCATGCTTGCCAACCTATAGGCGCTTTTATGTGAGCTACATGTGTAGGCAGTGAATGCCACCAATAATTATCTGCCCCACAGCTGCATGCACCACATGCACAACCCATGCCACAGCACACGCACCCTGACCCACTGTTACGTGCTCAGACCGTCCCTCGTCTGGTGACATCAGCCGGTCAGTGATCGAGGCGTCCGTTTCCCAGCTTGTGGGCAAGGGCGAGGGAGTTCAGCTGGTGGCTGTCATTGACGCGTTTGAAGTGCCCAAGATCAGCTATGATGCGGTGGGAAGGAAGATGTTTGCGGACAACGCACCGAGGACATTATTTGCGGATTCACAGGTAAGAAACAGACTGAATGGAGCCATGTTTAGAGATGTGTGAGGTGGGTGCATGTTTGGGGTTGAGCTTGCATGCACACATGGCAGGGCTGACATGAGATGGTCGGGCATGCACTAAACGGGTCTGCAAGCAGAACAGCCAGAGAATTGTGCAGCATCAGGGGATTTGGTAGGGAAGATTCCGGAGCATGCCGGCAACAGCAAGAGGCTATGATTGGGCGAGGGCAACATGAAAGAAAGTTGAGCAGGTGAAAGAATGTGACCGAATGGGGGACAGAGGGGATTGGCCAGAGCAGGCATGTAAGGATTACATGCAGCCTTGCTGCCATCAAATGGTGGTGGTTCTCTATTTGCATGAACACCTGGATGGTGACAGTTCTTCTCTGGATATCTGTACTTGGATACCTGGACACCTGGATTACATGCATTAACATGCCTTAGCACCTTTGGCTTCTCCCACTTCTCAGGCCAAGCACCAGCTGTACCTGGATCGCCTGCAGCTCATCACGCAGCGCATGCGCAGAAACCGTTTCTTCCAACAGAACCACCAGGTCCTGGCCGGGGCATCGGATCAACCCTCCGCCCAGGTGAGAAGAAGCAGTGGAGGTCATGGGGTAGGCGGAGCGGCTGTTGTTAGGGGGCATGGGGTAGGCGGAGCGGCTGTTGTGAGG
>QAXH01006720.1:2609-19208 GCA_004335635.1 Chloromonas sp. AAM2 | reverse complement strand
ACTTACCATTGGTATGGCCGTTGATGCGAATGTGCTCATATTTGATCGAATCCGCGAAGAACAGCGCACTGGAAAAACCCTCAAAGCTTCTATTGAAGCGGGATACGCCAATGCCATGAGCGCTATCATTGATGCAAACGTCACTACATTTTTCGTAGCCATTATCCTGTTCAGTTTTGGAGTGGGTCCTATTAAAGGATTTGCTGTCACCTTGATGGCTGGGATTGTTGCATCCTTGTTCAGTGCCATTGTAATTACCCGTGTTGTGGTAGATTACCTGACCCAAGCCAAACAACAGGTTGTTAGCTTCGGTTAATCCATACCAAAAAAAGAATTTTAAAACGATTAAATACCTAATATTATGAGATGGTTTGAAACCCCTAATTTTGACTTTAACGGCAGCAGAAAAATTGCCTACGTGATTTCCGGCGTGTTATTCTTCGCCAGCCTTGTTGCCATATTTGTACAAGGACTTCAGTATGGAATTGACTTTAAAGGAGGAAAAGAAATTGTACTTGATTTCGAACAACCGGTAAGTGTTGTTGACCTTCGGTCACAGCTATCCGAGCCGCTCGGAAGTGCTCCAGAGATAAAACTATTTGGTTCAGAAAGTGAAGTTCTTATTCGAACTGACAATGAGAGTGAAATTAACACGGTACAAAATATCATTTCCTCTTCAGTTCAAGAGCTTTATCCTGATAATCCGTTTTTGGTTATCAAAACCGATGTGGTAGGCCCACGTTTTGCTGAAGACCTTAAATCAGGTGCATTGCAAGCGGTTATTTATGCAATCGTAATTATTTTTATCTATATCCTGATTCGATTTCGTAACTGGACCTTTTCAGCTGGTGCTGTTGCAGCCCTAATTCATGATGTGATCATCGTGTTAGGCGTCTTCACCATAATGTCTGATTTAGTACCCTTTAGCCTTCAAATAGATCAGGCTATAATTGCTGCATTTCTCACAATTGTTGGTTATTCACTGAATGATACCGTAGTTGTTTTTGATCGAATTCGTGAAAATTCCAATGTTCACAAGGGTATGGATTTTATGCCCATGGTCAACAAAAGCCTTAATGATACGCTAAGCCGAACCGTTATTACTTCTATTACTACCTTGTTTGTGGTATCTGTGCTGTTTATTTTCGGCGGTGAAGTATTGAAAGGCTTTTCTTTCGCACTTCTAATTGGTATTGTGTTGGGTACGTACAGTTCACTATTTGTAGCCAGTTCATTGGTGGTGGAACTCGAGACTCGTTCAAATAAATCTAAAAAATAAAATGACAGGAAATTTATGAGCTTTAATACATCAGAACGCTACAATAGCGTAGTTATTGAATTTAAAGGCAACGTTATGGGCGGCCCTGATGCGGTTAGTCTTAACGAAAAATTGCATGAACTCATTGATGCTGATAAAACCAATATCGTCGTTGATCTTGGAAAAGTGAAATTCATGAATTCGTCCGGACTTGGCATGCTCATCGGTGCACTAACCACTATGCGAAAAGCCGGGGGCGACCTTCGAATCGCCAATGCAACCGACAAAATCGAAAGCTTATTGATCGTAACTAAACTGATCACAGTATTTAAGCACTTCAAATCAGTTGAAGAAGCGGCTAAATCTTTCGAAGAATAAATTTCTAACAGTAACTGACATTAACTGGGGTGTTTTGCACCCCTTTTTTATTTATTGTTCATTATGAGTACAAGAGTTGTTATTGGAGCACAGTGGGGAGATGAAGGGAAAGGTAAGATCGTTGATTTACTTAGTTCAGAAGCTGATTACGTGGTGCGATTTCAGGGAGGCGCGAATGCAGGGCACACCTTAAAATTCGATGACAAAAAGGTCGTTCTTCATCTTATTCCTTCCGGCATTTTTAATGGAGATGCCGAATGTGTGATTGGCAATGGAGTTGTTATTGATCCCGTTGCACTGGTAGAAGAGATCAAAGGCGTACAGGAAATGGGTTTCAGCCTCAAAGGCCGTTTTTATATCAGCCAAACTGCTCATGTTATCCTTCCTTATCACAAACTGCTTGACCAATTAAAAGAAAAACGCCGAGGTGGTGATGCCATAGGAACTACCGGACGTGGAATTGGACCGGCTTACGTGAGTAAAGTATCAAGAGTGGGCATACGTATGGTAGACCTGTTAGACCGTGATGTCCTCAGAACAAAAATTGATCAGAACCTGAAAGACATCAACTTTGCGCTTGAAAATCTTTATAAAGAGCCCAAACTGACTACCGATAATCTGATGGCAGAGCTTGAAGAGTCTATTCAAACTTTGGAACCTTTTATTTGTAATACGAGCAACCTTTTGCATGAGGGAATCAAAAAGAATAAAAATATTTTGTTAGAAGGAGCACAAGGCACTATGCTCGATGTAGATCATGGCACCTATCCGTATGTAACCTCTTCTTCACCAACAGCGGGTGGCGCGTGTATTGGTTCTGGAATTCCTCCAACTTCCCTGAATAAAGTAATGGGTATTACTAAGGCCTACTGTACCCGGGTGGGAAATGGCCCTTTCCCAACGGAACTTCATGGAGAAAAAGGCGAGGAACTTCGCAAAAAAGGAGCCGAATTTGGAGCCACCACAGGTAGGCCAAGGCGATGCGGGTGGCTTGACCTGGTAGCACTTAAATATGTTGTACAGCTAAATGGCATGAATGAACTTACCCTCACGAAAATGGATGTGATGGACGGGTTTAAAGAAATTAATGTTTGTACAGCCTATAAAGTTAACGGAGTAGAAACGGATGTTTTTCCTCTCAGCTTAGAAGAGATTGAAAGTGTGGAACCTGTTTATACGTCGTTGCCTGGCTGGAAAAATTCCATTGAAGGGCTCACAAATTGGGATGAACTACCTGCAACAGCTAAATCCTATATTCAGTTTATTGAGAAATACCTAAATGTTGAATTTACTATTATATCAACCGGTCCAAAAAGAACTGAGACCATTAAAATTCGATAAATATTTAAACACTCAAAAATTTCAGATGCTGTCTTTGATTTATTGGTATGAAGAATTTTATCCAATAAATTAGACCTCCATAACACGATGTTAATTTATTCCTTAATTTTATCTTAATGCAGTTGATTAAACGCTTCTTTCTCGTCTTTTTCTTTGTGTCTTGTAGCCTTCCCATGTTGGCACAGGATGTTGGATTTGATTTCAGAAATCTGAAAGTTGATGATCTTAGTGATCAGCAGATCAGGCAGCTATATGAGCGCATGCAGGAACGAGGACTTTCCATTTCCGAGGTAGAAACTTTGGCTTTGGCAAGAGGAGTTAATCCTGCTGAAATTTCAAAATTACGAAGCAGGCTCAATGAAATCCGTTCATCCCAAATTGATGGTGAAGCAGAACCTTTGGAGGAGGAAGGTCGCCAAAGAATGCAAGATGGGGAGACACAACAACAGATGGAAATGGAGAAATTCCAGCAAACCCAGGTCGATACATTAGACCTTTTACTGGGTGTGGAAGAAAGTGACTCGAATAAGGTTTTTGGTGCCAGTGTCTTTTCAAATCAAACGCTTTCTTTCGAACCATCATTGAATATCCCCACTCCCAAAAACTATGCACTTGGCCCGGGAGATGAATTGTTAATCGACATTTGGGGCGCTTCTGAAACCTCTTACCAACAAACAATTTCTCCGGAAGGCTTTATACAAATTGATAATGTTGGACCTGTCAATGTAAATGGCCTGACTGTTGAAGGTGCATCTGATCGGTTATTAAATAAGCTGTCACAGATCTATTCCGGACTTAAAGGCCCAGATAAAAATACGTATATGCAGGTTACGTTGGGTAATGTCAGAAGTATTAAGGTTAGCTTAGTTGGCGAAGTTAAGTGGCCCGGAACCTACACCCTTTCTTCATTTGCATCGGTTTTTAATGCCCTTTATGTAGCTGGTGGCCCAACAAAAAAAGGGACCTATCGTGCAGTCAAAGTTTTACGTGATGGAAAAGTACATCATGAGGTTGATCTTTATGACTTCTTGGTTTCTGGCGATCTATCGGACAACATCACCCTCAAAGACCAAGATATTGTTAAAGTTGACTCGTATAAAAATCGCGTTACGGTGTTAGGGGAAACAAAACGTATGGGCCTATTTGAAACGCTGGATGGAGAATCTTTTGCCGACCTGCTGGAATTTGCCGGTGGCTTTAATCAACACGCATATCAAAAGCGCATAAAAGTTGACCGTAAGACATCTACCGAACGGAAAATTGTCGACATTCATTATCCCGATCAGGCCAACATGGAAATGAAATCTGGTGACATTGTAACCGTACAAAAGGTCTTAGACCGTTACGAAAATAAAATCACGCTTGAGGGTGCGGTATTCCGTCCCGGTGAATATCAGCTGGAAGAAAATCCTACTCTGTATACTCTTCTTAAAAATGCTGAAGGACTCATGGGGGATGCGTTCAGAGAAAGAGCCATCATTTACCGTACCAAACCTAATTATGAGATTGAGGCTATACCTGTTAATCTGAATTTGATAATGTCTGATTCTTCTGAATCTGATGTACAATTGATGAAAAATGACCGCGTTCGGGTTTCTTCAATTTTTGATCTTCGTGAGCTTAATACGGTTAAAATCAATGGGTCAGTTCAAAATCCTGGTACCTATCAGTACGTTCACGAAAGCTCTTTGCAAGATCTCATTTACGAAGCGGATGGTTTTAAGGAAGAAGCAGCACCTTACAATATCGAAATTGCCCGGCGTATTCCTGATGACAGGTCCGGAGAATTAAAAAATGAAATTGCCAGAATCATAACGGTAAATATTGAAAATGGGCTTCAATACAATCCGGAACTCGAAGAAGTTAAATTAAAGCCTTTTGATCAGGTTTTTGTAAGAAAATCTCCAACGTATGAAGTTCAGCAGATCGTAACCATTTCCGGAGAAGTTATGTATCCCGGGGAATATACCCTGAGCACCCGTGATTTCCGCCTTAGCGACCTTATTGAAAAAAGTGGTGGGCTTACCGAATTTGCCTATCCTGAAGGGGCTTCACTAACACGGGAATTTGAGGAAGACATGGAAGAACTCGATGTCAATATTGATGACTCTGTGACCACACAAACGGTTGAATCTTTAACGCAGGTGGGAATTCAACTCAATGAAGCATTAAATAATAAGAACTCTGAATTTGACCTTTTGCTTCAGGCAGGAGATGAAATTGTAATTCCTAAACGATTGCAGACGGTTCAGATTCGTGGTGAAGTGCTCTATCCCATAAATGCACGCTATGAAAATGGTAAGAATTTCAGGCGATATATTAGTGCTGACGGTGGTTTTACGGAACAAGCCAATACCCGACGCGCCTATATTGTGTATGCTAATGGAGAAGTAGACCGAACAAAACAATTTATTTTCTTCCGTTCATATCCTGAAGTTCGGCCCGGTTCGGTTATTATCATTCCACCAAAAGAAGAACGAGAAGGCCTTACTACGGGAGAGTTGATCAGTGTAATGTCGACCATTGTATCAATGGCTGCAATTGTCACAAATACCATCTTCCAAATTCGAAGGAACTAAAACAGATAAGCTTGTTGTAGTGTCATCCAAAGCATTGATTTAAATTGCTTTGTATTTACCGGGGCTTGAAGGTACCACGGCAATTTTATTTTCACGGATTAAAAATTGTATCACGGCTTTAATGTGGTCTTTTTCAATATCTAAGGCAGCCTCAAGCTCTGGAATACTGCTTTTTTTATGCTTTAAATGGCTCATAATTTTTTCTGCCACTTCACCCGAAACTTCATCCAAGCCGCGGTCCTTTTTATCTTTTGTCAAACAATTATCGCAATGCCCACATGGTACGGCGTTAGTATCGCCAAAATATGTTCTAAGATAGATTTCACGGCAATTTTCTGTTTGAATGTAGCCCAGCATATGTTCCAGCTTACGAAAAAGATTATTTCGATGAGATTCTACTTCCTTTTTGGTAAGTGGTAGTACTTTTGATCTTGCTTCAAGTACCTTAACCATAACCCGTTCCTTAAGGACTTCAAATACTAAAATTTGATCGTTTTTCATTAGCACATTAAGTGCTTTTATTAATGAATTACGGTTGACACCCAGCTTTTCCAGTACATAGTCTTCGTCAAACTGAACCATATCAGAAAACGCAAATTTACCGAACATGCGCTCTAACTTATCCGTGAATTCTGCTTTCTCCGCATTGTTACATTTTTCACGGAATGCTTTTAGTCCCTGTGAACTTAAGGTGAATTGTAGAGCAACAGCTGGCTTCACTTCCTGATTCATCGCGATGATACCAAACTGATCTAATACGCGCATTGCTGACTGAGCTTTGCCATACGACAATTTCCCCCTTTTTTTTATTTGCTCGATATCGAATTTTTCAGCCTCCGGCATTTCAGAACCCAGGGCCAGGTTAAAGTGGTCACAAAGTACCTGGTATACATGATTTAAATGATCTAAAGTAGGATAGCCACGGTCAATGCGTTCATGCGCTTTATGATAATCTGATTCCCTAAAAAGTAATATGGGAAAACTTTCTTTCCCATCTCTCCCGGCTCGCCCCGCTTCCTGATAGTATGCCTCCAGCGAATAGGGCATTTCTTCGTGAATGACGTACCTGCAATCGGGCTTATCGATTCCCATCCCAAAAGCATTGGTTGCAGCAACCAAGGGTGTTTTACCTGATATCCAGCGTTCTTGTATGTTCTTTCGCTTTTCTGCACCTATTCCGGCATGATATGCTTCAGTCTTGATGCCTATTTTAGAATACCGTTCGGCAAGGTTTTCACAATTTTTTCGGGTTCCTCCATAAATCAAACCATCGCCTTCCTTAGCTCCCTTTTTCACCGCTTGGTCTAATTTCTGTTTTTTTTGGAGAGAATCTACAACCCACCACTTTAAATTCGGACGCGAAAAGCCCTTGGAAATTACGTTAGGCGATTCAAAACCTAATGACTCAATGATATCTTTTTGAACCTCCAGGGTAGCAGTTGCAGTTAATGCAATCCAACGGCTTTGTTCTGCAATCGATTCCAGCGAAGATCGAATTTCCCTGTAGCTGGGCCGAAAATCATGTCCCCACTCACTAATACAGTGCGCTTCATCTATTGCAATGAGATCAATATTAAGCGCTGGCAATTCGGATTCCCATAAGGTAGTCTTTAACCGTTCCGGAGCACAGTACAATAACTTATACATTCCATTTCGAGCATTGACCAGGCGTTGTTCAACTTCAAAAGATGGAATCGTGGAGTTGATAAATGTAGCAGACACCCCTTTTGCCTTCAACGCCTGCACCTGATCCTGCATTAGTGCTACCAGCGGTGAAATAACTAATGTAATGCCTTCAAAAACGGTGGCAGGAACCTGATAACAAAGTGACTTTCCACCTCCTGTTGGGAATAAGACCAGCGTATCTTCTCCTTCAAACACAGACTTAACCACATCATCTTGTCCTGAACGGAAGGAATCATATCCCCAAAATTTCTGTAAATTAGATTCTGCTTTTTGAAATAAATCCTGCAACTTAAGCCTGCTTATTTTTATAACGGTTCAACCCAAAATACAAACCAATGCGAACAAATTTCTTGTTGCTCACATTAATAATTTTTTTACTGATTACTTGTGGAGGTAAGTTCTTTTCTACCGAAGTTGATTATCGCGAAGAAATGCGAACGTTTGTACAAGAAATTTCAAGGCATGCCAAGGCTCAGGATTCTGCTTTCATTGTCATTCCCCAAAATGGCCATGCCCTTGTGAAAAAGGGAGATCATGTTGCGAAATCCTATCTAAACGCTGTAGACGGGCTCGCACAAGAAAACCTTTTCTTTGGTTCCCCGGATGATGACCAACCTACATCAGCAACCGAAACGAATCGTCTTATTGAGCTTTTAAGTATTGGCAAGGAAAGAGGTAAAACAATTTTAGCTACTGACTATGTTTCCACATCTTTTAAAGTGAATAATTCATACACATTAAATCAAACTCTGGGATATTTATCATTTGCGGCACCTGACCGAGATTTGCGGGTGATTCCCGATTTTCCCAGCCCACTTCCAGGCTTAAATTCAAACAACATCTCTTCTCTTTCCGAAGCCCATAACTTTTTATACCTGCTCAATAAATCTGAATTTGATACTCGGGAAGATCTCATTTCTGCTATTCAGAAAACAAACTATGATATCTTTATTACCGATGCTTTTTTCTGGGATGATATGTTCTCACCCGAAGAAATTGAACAACTAAAGCAGAAAGATAATGGTGGTGAACGACTGGTGATAAGTTATTTAAGCATTGGGGAGGCCGAGGATTACAGATATTACTGGCAACAGGAATGGGAACCCGGAAATCCGGAATGGATTGTTCAAGAAAACCCGAATTGGGAAGGAAACTATAAAGTTCAGTACTGGTCTCCCGAGTGGAAAGAGATTATTTATAACTCACAAAATTCATACCTGCAGCAAATAATTGACGCAGGCTTTGATGGGGTGTATCTGGATATCATTGACGGCTTTCGCTTTTTTGAAAATCAGTAATCTCAGATAACCGGTAGCTTTCCTTCAAACATATTTTCGAATTTTACGTCTGCAATTGTCTGATCCAATAGCAGGCTAAGTGCATCCCCAATTTTGGAACAGGTTACAAAATGGTGATCATCGAGGTCTTGGGTAACAAGGCCTTTCTTAACCATAAAATCGATATTTGAATTAATGAGTGTTGCTTCTTCCTTTAAACCAAAATAATCCAACATCATAGCAGCTGAAAGTATTGCAGCTATAGGGTTTGCTATGTCTTTTCCTGCTGCTTGTGGATAGCTGCCGTGAATTGGCTCAAACAAAGAGGTTTTCTCTCCTATTGAGGCCGATGGCAACAACCCAATAGAGCCTGTGATAACACTGCTTTCATCTGAAATTATATCTCCAAACATATTCTCCGTCAGAATCACATCAAATTGGTTGGGACGTAGTATGATCTGCATTGCTGCATTATCTACATATAGATACTCAACCTCTACATCGGGATAATTGGGCGCTTTGGCCTGAACTGTTTGTCTCCATAATCGTGAGGTTTCCAACACATTGGCTTTATCCACCAGCGTTAGTTTTTTTCGACGATCCTGTGCGGCTTGAAAAGCCAAATCAGCTATTCGATCAATTTCATCTACCGAATACGTACAATGATCAAAAGCCGTTTCCCCATCATCGGTTCGGCCTTTGTCTCCAAAATAAATTCCGCCTGTTAGCTCCCGATAAACAACAAGGTCGGTTCCTTCAATACGTTCTTTCTTAAGGGGTGACCGTTCGATAAGGGACTGATACGTTTTTACAGGACGAATATTGGCATACAAACCCAAAGACTTCCGAAGCCGTAAAAGTCCCTGCTCTGGACGTACTTTAGCATTGGGGTCGTTATCATATTTTGGGTCACCTATAGCACCAAATAAGATTGCATCAGATCGCTCACAAAGCTCTAATGTCTCCCTTGGAAGAGGATCTCCGGTTTCTTCAATTGCAACCGCTCCCACTAATCCTTTTTCATATTCAAATTCATGCCCAAAACGGTGCGCAATAGCTCCAAGTACTTTTACTGCTTGTTTAGTTACTTCGGGCCCAATTCCATCTCCGGGTAAAACGGCAATCTTTTTCTTCATTCCTAAAACTCCACGTGTTGTTGTTCAAATGCTTTAATTTTTTCTTTTTGACTTAACAAGAAATCAATATCGTCGTATCCGTTCAGCATGCACATTTTCTTGTAATCATTGATCTCAAACTTTTCATAACTACCATCCTCGAGCGATATTTTTTGTTCCGGCAGATCGATAATGATAGGGGTTGATGGCTTTTTCTGGACCTCAACTAATATTTTTTTCAAAAACGTATCAGGTACCTGAACAGGAAGTAAGCCATTATTAAGGGCATTCCCTTTAAATATATCGGCAAAATAACTGGATATAACCGCTCTGAATCCATAATCTGTTAAAGCCCAAGCGGCATGTTCACGACTGGAACCACAACCAAAGTTACGTCCGGCTACTAAGATTTTACCCGAATACTTTTGGTTATTTAAAACAAAATCCTCATTTGGGTTTCCATCAGCGTCATATCTCCAGTCTCTGAATAGATTTTCTCCAAAACCATCTTTGGTAGTCGCCTTTAAAAACCGGGCCGGTATGATCTGGTCCGTATCTACATCTTCCTGGGGCAATGGTACAGCGGGTGATTTCAGTACTCGAAACTTCTCCATGATCAAACGGCTATTTTATTGATTTCAAATTTTCGCGGATCAACGATCTTGCCTTGGATGGCAATAGCTGCTGCGGTCAGCGGACTTACAAGCATTGTACGGGCCCCTGGTCCCTGCCTCCCCTCAAAATTTCTGTTGGATGTGGAAACGCAATATTCCCCTTTTGGAATCTTATCCTCATTCATTCCTAAACAAGCAGAACAACCCGATTGCCGAAGCTCAAATCCTGCTTTTTCCAATATCTTGTCAATTCCTTCTTTTTGAGCCTGTTCCTGAACCTGGCGTGACCCCGGTACAATCATTGCATTCACATGGTCTGCCTTCTTTTTACCTTTTACATAATTAGCAACAATTCTCAGGTCCTCAATTCGGCTGTTCGTACAACTCCCAATAAACACGTGATCAATTTTCTTTCCTTCCAGTTTTTCTCCCTCAATGAGCCCCATGTATTCTAAAGATTTTTTGAGACCCTCAGGATTATCTACCTGATCAGCAGTTGGCACATTTCCACTTACTTTTACTCCGGTTCCGGGATTTGTACCATAAGTAATCATGGGCTCTATATCTTCGGCCTGGAACTGATATTCGGTATCAAAAATTGCCTCATCATCTGAATACAGTGTTTTCCAATAATCCACTGCTTCTTCGAATTTCTTTCCCTTGGGGGCAAATTCTCTACCCTTCACATATTCAAAAGTTGTTTCATCGGGCGCTATCATTCCGCCTCTTGCACCCATTTCTATGCTCATATTACAAATTGTCATTCGGGCTTCCATAGATAATTCCCAGATAGCAGTTCCCGCATATTCAACAAAATGCCCGGTACCACCACCGGTTCCTAACTTAGAAATGATGTACAGGATTATATCCTTTGCAAAAATTCCTTCTCCAAGATTGCCATTTATTGTAATACGCATGGTTTTTGGACGCTCCAGCAGCAGACATTGCGTTGCCATTACTTGCTCTACCTGGGAAGTACCAATACCAAAGGCAATGGCCCCAAAAGCTCCGTGAGTAGATGTATGACTGTCTCCGCAAACGATGGTCATGCCCGGTTTAGTAATTCCCAATTCAGGACCAATTACGTGAACAATCCCTTGATATGGATGCCCTAAACCATATAATTCAATCCCAAAATCTTCACAGTTTTTTTGAAGAGCATCAACCTGAAGCCTGGAAAGTGCATCTTTTATGGGAAGATGCTGATTTTTGGTAGGAACATTATGATCTGCGGTGGCTACAATTTTCTTTTTTTTGTGGATATCAATTCCCCGTTCGCGAATTCCACTAAATGCCTGTGGACTAGTAACTTCATGAATAAAATGGCGATCGATGTATAAGATCTCCTGACCTCCCTCCACCGTATCTACAACATGTTGTTCCCAAACTTTCTCAAATAACGTCTTTGGCATGAATAAACTTCAATTCAATAAATATTAGTAACTCCAATTTTCCGCTCCAACACAAAGCGTGCGGAGCAAGTACATAATTCTAAATATTGCAACATCGTAGGGGTAATTAATGAATTGCCCCTACGATGTTTAAAATGGCAGGATGCCTCAACCAGTAGCTGCCACTGCAAATAACTGTTTTAAATCCTGATCCTGAATGATTTTTTTCTCATCAGCTAAATTCAGAAATTTTTGATAATAGTGATCCAGTTCTTGTTTGCCAAAGTCATATCCCAGTTTTTGAGCACGGTAATTAAGGGCCGCCCTTCCGCTTCGTGCAGTAAGCACAATAGATGACTCCAGAGCACCTACTTCTTCAGGATCTATGATCTCATAGGTCTCACGCGATTTGATTACTCCATCCTGATGAATTCCAGAAGAATGAGCAAATGCATTTGATCCTACAATAGCTTTATTGGCTTGGACCGGCATATTCATTTTAGCAGAAACCAAGGCGCTAATTTCACATAAATACTTTGTATCAATATGCGTATCAAAATTCAGGTCGTGATGTTTGCGCATAATCATAACCACTTCCTCCAGTGATGCATTACCAGCACGCTCCCCTATTCCATTGATCGTACATTCTATTTGACGTGCACCATTCTGAACTCCGGAGATTGAGTTTGCCGTTGCCAATCCAAGATCATTGTGACAGTGCGTGGATATAATCGCTTTATGTATGCCTTTTACGTTTTCGCGGAGATATTTGATTTTCTGTCCATATTCGGAAGGCAAACAATATCCTGTTGTGTCTGGAATATTCACTACCGTAGCACCGGCTTTTACCACGGCTTCTATAACCTGAGCAAGAAACTCATTGTCTGTACGACCGGCATCTTCGGCATAGAATTCAACATCTTCTACGTATTTCTTTGCCATTTTTACTGCTGCAACACCCCGCTCTATCACTTTTTCTCGGGTGGTCTGAAGTTTATTAAAAACATGACTGTCAGAGGTACCAATTCCTGTATGAATTCGAGGTCTTTTGGCATGAGAAACTGCTTCAGCTGCTACTTCGATGTCGTTTTGCACGGCGCGAGTGAGTGCGCAAACTGTTGATTCCGTAATTATTTCAGATATCTTTTTAACAGAATTAAAATCACCGGGACTGGAAACAGGAAATCCTACTTCCATTACATCGACCCCGAGCCTTTCTAATTCTTTCGCAATCTCGATTTTTTCATTCGTATTGAGCCGGCAACCCGGCACTTGCTCGCCATCGCGAAGGGTAGTATCGAAAATTTGTATTTGAGTATTTGGCATTAGTCTGAGGTTTTCTAACTTAACTGCCGTGTCAATTACTTTATCTGGTCAAAATTCAGTAATCAGACCGAATGTAGGCTCCTGATTTCACTCCAAAAAACCATATAATAAAGTAATTACGATATCCAAAGTTATTGTAATTCAGTTTATCACATAAAAATCAAATACTTAGCACACTCACACTCACTCATTTTTTACAATGGCCAACCAACCAAACGATCACGTTTATCAGTTGATAAAATCGTTGACGAAGGCTGAAAAGCGTGCATTTAAAATCTACGCCACTCGAAATAGCAGTCCGGATGCCAAATTCATTAAGCTATTTGACGCGATGGATAAAATATCCGAATACGACGAAAACCGAATAACGAACAGTATCAAAGGGGTAAAAAAACGACAATTTTCGAATTTAAAAGCTCACTTGTATAAACAGGTATTGACAAGCTTGAGGCTGACCAACATTAATCACAATGTAGATATTTATTTAAGAGAGCAAATAGACCATGCTCGAATACTGTATAACAAAGGATTATATAAACAAAGCCTGCGCTTATTGGATAAAGCCAAGTCACTTGCTCATCAAAATCACAGGCATTCTCTGGAATACGAAATTCTGACTTTCGAACGGATTATCGAGTCTCAGTATATCACACGAAGCCTTAAAAACAGAGCCGATGAGCTCATTGCTCAAGCTGATGAAAAAGTTGAAACCCTGAGCAACTACAATAAATTATCAAATCTCTCTTTACGTTTATACGGAATTTACATTAAAGCCGGGCATGTAAGAGATGAGCGGGATTTTGTAAACATTAATCGGTATTTCAAAAAAGAAATTGGGGATATAACGCAAAAGAACCTTGGATTTTTTGAGCAGTTATACCTGAATGTGTCTTATGCCTGGTACAGCCTGATCGTGCAGGATTTTTTACTTCAATATCGCTATGCTCAAAAATGGGTAGACTTGTTTCATAACAATAAAGATATGCTGGAATTGGAACCTATTTGGTATCTCAAAGGGCAGCATGTTTTACTGGAGGCATTATTCATTCTGGGCCACTATTCAAAGCATGAAAAGGTTAAGCAGAATCTGCAGGAATTTTTAAAAAATCCGCCTACGCGTACAAATGAAAACCTGGAGACACTTGGGTTTATGTATCTTTATACCTCCAAGATAAACAGTCACTTTATGGCCGGGACGTTTTCAAAAGGCATAAAAATGGTGCCCGAGCTCAATAAAAATTTAAAAAAATACTCCCAGCAAGTAGACTCTCATCGAATTCTTGTTTTTTACTATAAAATTGCCTGCCTGTATTTCGGTGCCGGAGAAAATGAAAAAGCCATCGAATATCTCAATAAGATCATTAATTATCATGATCAGAAGCTGCGTGAAGACCTGCACTGCTTTGCCCGAATTTTAAACCTGATTGCACATTATGAATTGGGGAATCAGGTGCTTGTTGAATATCAGATCCGTTCAGTCTATCGCTTTTTGCGTAAAATGAATGATTTGAACCTTGTTCAACAAGAGATTCTTAAATTTTTGCAAGATTTGAGCAAGGCAAACGGCTCAACATTGAAGGAAAAATTCAAAGATCTGCGTGAAAGATTACTTGAGATCAATGAGATGCCATACCAAAAGCGGCCTTTTTTATATTTGGATATCGTATCATGGCTGGAAGCGAAAATCCATGATAAACCCGTTCAGCAGGTAATTCAGGAAAAATTTACCCCTCGAAATTAATTAAAATTACCGTTTGGACATCCCATCAATCCAAAAGAACGAACGGATGAACAGTTGAAATTAAAGATTGCTCCGCGTTTCTTTGAAGCGAATTAAACATTCAATTATGCTGTCTGTCAATATTTCTCTGGTCATTATTCCCATTATCGGTATACCATACCGGCCAGGGAAAGCTTTGTGACAACATCACAATTATGATTACTCAAAAGCTCTCCCTGCCGGGAGGGCTTTTTTTATGGATTGAATATTTACGTACTCACTACATGGCGGAATTAAATAAATACAGTAAACAAGTAACTCAAGACGACTCCCAACCGGCAGCTCAGGCTATGCTGCATGCAATAGGATTAGATGACAATGACCTTCAAAAACCTCTTATTGGGGTTGCAAGTACCGGATATGAAGGAAATCCTTGTAACATGCACTTGAATGATCTTGCCACTCACGTCAAAAAAGGAATTGAAAACCAGGATATGAATGGCCTGATTTTCAATACGATTGGCATTAGTGATGGAATTTCTATGGGAACCCCGGGCATGCGTTATTCGCTTCCGTCCCGCGATATCATTGCTGACTCTATGGAATCAGTTGTGAAAGGAATGGCTTATGATGGATTTGCAGCCATCGTAGGCTGTGACAAAAATATGCCCGGAGCACTCATGGCCATGATTCGTGTGAATCGTCCATCAATTTTAGTTTATGGTGGGACAATTGCCCCGGGTTATCATAACGGCAAGAAATTAGATGTTGTATCTGCATTTGAAGCCTGGGGAGAAAAAGTAAGTGGAAATATCACGGATGAGGAATTTAAAAATGTTATACAGCACGCTTGTCCCGGTCCGGGCGCATGCGGAGGTATGTATACCGCTAATACCATGTCATCTTCAATTGAAGCCTTAGGACTTGCACTGCCTTATAATTCATCTAACCCTGCAAACGATAGTTCTAAAGTTTTGGAATGTGAAGAGGTAGGTAAACACTTACGAAATTTACTTGAGAATGATATTAAGCCCAGAGACATCCTCACCAAAAAATCTTTTGAAAATGCCATTCGGTTAGTGATGGTTTTAGGAGGATCCACCAATGCAGTTTTACACCTTATAGCAATAGCTAAAACCGCAGAGATTGATATCAATTTAAACGATTTTCAGCGCTTGAGTGATTCTACTCCATTTTTGGCAGACCTAAAGCCGAGTGGTACTTATGTGATGGAAGACCTCCATAAAGCAGGCGGTGTACCTGCCGTGCTAAAATTTATGTTGCAAAACAACCTGCTGCATGGAGATTGTAAAACAGTAACAGGCAAATCTTTAGCTGAAAATTTGGAAGATATAGACGCTTTGGATGAGTCCCAGGACATAATATTCCCCGTACATAAACCGATCAAGAAATCCGGACATATACAGATACTGTTTGGGAATTTAGCAGAGGAAGGATCTGTCGCAAAGATTACCGGAAAAGAGGGTGAATTATTTGAAGGTACAGCAAAAGTTTTTGATGATGAAGTTGAGGCAAATGAAGGTATCAAAAATGGGGAAGTTATCTCAGGCGACGTTGTTGTAATTCGGTACTGCGGTCCTAAAGGCGGACCCGGTATGCCGGAAATGCTAAAGCCGACTTCCGCCATCATGGGCGTCGGGCTGGGAAAAGATGTAGCCTTAATCACGGACGGGCGCTTTTCAGGTGGAACACATGGTTTTGTGGTTGGACACATAACCCCTGAAGCACAAAATGGTGGAGCCATCGGACTCGTGAGAAATGGAGATACCATTAGAATTGATGCAACCAAGCGCGAGATCAATGTACTTATCACAGACCAAGAATTGGCAGAAAGACGAAAAGCCTGGAAACAACCACCACTAAAAGAAAAACGCGGAACGCTATATAAATATG
>QAXH01006718.1:0-25471 GCA_004335635.1 Chloromonas sp. AAM2 | reverse complement strand
TGAGTGGGCACGCATCTTCTAGTGATGGTCTGTGTCAACGGCTCCCTGTGGGTTGTGTACGGATTGGTAAGTGGGCACGCATCTTCTAGTGGCTGGCTCTACAACACAGTATGGTAGTAGTGTGAGGAGAGGCGATGTAACATTCCTATCGTGTGCCGTGATGTTGTACACTTAGCGCTGTATCGTGTGCTAGCTAGGGTGCCCTGGCAGAAGCCGCAGCAAGAGGTGAAGAAGGTGTTTGGGATGCCTGGGCAAATCTGCACACCTGGAGTCCGCAGGGTAGACGACGTTGTGACGGGCTGCTGTGTCCAGAGATCATGTCAGTCCAGAGATCTTATTATGGTCCGCCTCAAACGACTTTCACAAATGATTCAGTGATCAGCGGCAGCGTAGCTGCAGCACAAGCAGTTGCAAGGCAAGCGATGGAAACAACAGGCAGAAACAGTGGCTGTCAGGGTCCACCTGCATCTGGGGGATGCAGTGCAAGAACTCAACATCTGCAATTTCGCATCAGCTCAGCCCAAGCACCTAGTTCCCATCATGTGACCAAGTCTCGACTGAAATACCACAACTAGATGTCTCCACTGAAATTCTTCTCTTGTGTCCTGCCCGCAGGCCATTAGAGACGCGTTCATCTGGGCACCAAACATTGTGGGCGTCGTCTTTGGCGTGCTGCAGCTTGTGCTGCTGTGGGTACTGCCCAGCAAGCCCAGTGCCATAGCAGACCATGCAACTGGTACAGAAAATGATGATGAGCCACCATCACGGACAGCGTGTGGAGCAGAAGAAGCGCGGGCTGCAGCACAAGCTACTGGCACTGACGGGCTAGGCGTCCGGCTAGCACCGGATGCCAGTGGGCCGGCCCACTTTCCCAACAAGCAGCAAATGGCCTGTGTCAATTCCCAGCCTAGCCAGCCCAGCCACTAGTGCCAGGTTGTCATGCAGATTGTCTGCGAGATTGATTGGCCATAAACATAATGGATACTACTGGCCATGACACTGGGTTAAGCACTGATATCGCACTGGTCTGGGCCAACACTGAGAGAGATTGCCGGTGAATGGCTAAGAGGAATGGCTTTTGTTGCTGCGACGTAATACTGTTTCCAGTTAATTCAACTGTTGTTATTTTTGTCACCTTTACTTGCACCAAACTCAGTTTTGGTTCTGCATTCTACGACTGACGACACGTACCCAGTCAAGTTCAGCGGGTTGCCCGGGTTGAAAACTACACGCTAAAAAATGACAGCACTCAAGTTCACTAACATGCCATGTTGATGGCAGATGTCAATGTTGATGACAGACTCAAACTTACCGACCACGGGTGTACCACGAGCGCGATTCATAACATACCAGGTGGGAGTGCCTCTGACCCTCGTCCCAGTTTCTTCTTTACAGCGGCATTTCAGGCAACAGTGAGTATGCCATCATGATCGCTTTTTGAATGTACCAAGGCTGTTTGCTAAACCAATGGCTGTTTGCTTGCTGCTAGGGGTACGCACTGGTGCTGCTAGGGCTACGAAAGCAGTTTGCTGCAAACGAAAACATGCCTATATGCGTCCAGACAAGGCTACCTCATGCGTGTGACTCTCCTCAGTGTTGTAGTTTGGGGTGTTGTGTCAGTGTTGTAGTTTGGGGTGTTGCTGGGTTGAAGGTGGACTGTGCTGTGGGTGCGGGCTGGCCTTGCGACGTGTGACCTGAAGTACGCCCTCTTCTCACTGGCTGCTGAAAATGGCTGCCCCTGTTCAACTTGCTGTTATGACTCTGAGCGAACAGATCGTGGGTCAGTCCGAGTTGCAGAATGCCGGGTGAGTTCCTCAGTGTCGGTGGTGCCTCGGGCGCTACAACAACAATAGATTGGAGAACTCAGAAAAACCACCGTCATGCCAGTTTGTGATGAACAGCAGCATCGTGAAACAGGTTGCAGGCAGGAGCAGACCACATTTCGGCATCACGACGGAATGCCGGCCAGATGCAAAACATGCGAAACAGCGCTCGCATGTTCAGTGTGAAAAGCCTCAGCTCACTCGGCTGATGTGCAGTGCACCACCATTGGCCTTATCCGATGCGACAGATGCGAGCATTGAAACATGCAGAAACGCCTCACCACATTTTTTGTGTGTCATTTGGCCCGCTTGGCCACACTGGCATTGCATTGCTCAGACGTCCCAGCAGCTCCAACTGCGGGTGCCTGAGGGCAGACCTGGCATGGTCGCGGACTTCTACGAACGCTATATGTGCATTCCAGGCTGAAGGAGTAGAAACCCTATCAAACGCTGATTTGGTGCTGCAGCAATGAGCACAGCGTCAGCACTGGGCTCGCAGCCCAATTTCCGGAATGCCGATTGGCCGATGCGGAGCGGGAGGCCTAGGAGAAAACAGGACCGCCAGCCACCAGGGCTCAGGCCGGGACTGCATTTCGCTCTGTCAGGTAAGTGAATGTGGCGCGTCAGCAGCCGCAATGCCAGGTTGGCGCCCACCACTACCTACCACCCGGCAGCACAGCACTCAGCTCAGCGTCGCCCTGCTCTTGTTTTGGTGAGCAGGTTCAAATGTGGCGTGCAAGTATCAGAAGACCAGCATGGAGGAGCTGGGGAGGGCACAGGTGAGTACACATCAAGTTGCAGCATCAGTGTCAGCATATCACCACTTGGACGTGCACAACATTGTTTGTGTGCCGTTTTGCACAGGCATCAGACCCGCTTCCCAAACCAGAGGTCCTCGTGAAGATCAGCATGCCCTTCAAATGTGGCTTTGCTGAGGTCATCAAGGTGAGGCTGTCATGATGGAGTGCGCTAGGTTTTGATACGTGTGCATGTGATTGCAGCTGATCAGTGGCAGCGGTGTCTGCCTTCGTCGTGTTGCTTGACATACGCCAGAACTCGGCTCAACTCACACAATTGCATACATCTACTTGGTTTGACATGCATGGCCGATGGGTTCGCTCAGCGCCATCGCTGCTGCCTCTTTACAATTGTGCTCTACCCTGGCGCACGCATGCCTGCGTGTGAACGCATGGGTGCCAAAACAAGCATGCATGGGGGCATGTGTGTGCGCATGTCATCCACACAGCCAGAAGCGGCCTGATCTGACTACACAAGCAGCAAAATGATAATGAGGGACCAGATAGAGGCTTTATATGGCCTTTTTGACGTTCAGTGTGCCAATGGCAGGCGTCGGCATAATAACAGCATTTTAACAGCATTTTAACAGCATCAGCAGTCTGTGTGAGAACAATTCTGTCATTATCTTTGAAGTGATGCGTCCTTGCACGTGCATGACTCGCCCGATACCCAGGTGGTGGGTGCCTCCGAGGAGCTGGGCCGATGGAGTGCAGATGCCGCTGCCCCATTGACATGGAGCGAAGGGGATGTATGGGTCACTGAGGTGCCCCTGCCACCTGGAACGTATGAATTCAAGGTGAGGTGGCAGGCAGTGCAACAGTACTGCAGCTTAGAGCATGGCCGCTATTAGCTACTTCTAGTTTAGACGTCTGTGAGGGCGGGTAAGGAACTCTCTCTGGTGCGTGACTGGCCTAGTCGTAACTCTTACAGAGCCGCCTCAGCAACTCTGTGCAACATGCAACACTATCTGTTCATGAACCCGGCAGGGTGCTTTGTGGGGCAAGTGGAGGCTAGCTGCACACACCAGAACATACGTGCTCACTTCTGCTTGCATACTTGCACAGGCGGTTGTTTACAATACCCGCAACAAGCAGTCACGCTGGGAGGTGGCCAACAACAGGCGGATTGAGGTGCGTGGCAGCCAAGGCGTGGGCGAACAGTTACAGCTGCAGCCGTGACACTGAGCTCTACCATCCGAACCACAGCAGTCAGCCACAGTCATGTAGAGCATCATCAGCATCATCATCAGCAGCAGCAAATGGTCCTGAGGTACTGTGGCTATGTGCCTCGCACACCGAAGTCATGGTAGGGTCTTCACTAGCACTGCCTCTTCATGTGAAAAGGGTGGTGCTCTGGCTTTTCAAGTCTCCAAGTCACTTGAAGTGGTCAGCATCTTTGTGACTGTTGGCGCAGGTCCCGGACACTCCCGGTACACTGACTGTGCCGTGCGTCTGGAGCAAGCCTGAGATGGCTACGAGCTTTGAAGCCAGCCAGTCTGCAGCCAACACCAGCTCACGTGGCCAGAAAGAAGAGACAGAAGCAGCCAAACGCAGCAACGGCTCAGGCAGCAGGAGAGCAGACAAGGCCACCGAGGGTGGGGAGTCCAAGGCTGACGGTGCTTTCAAATCCAGTTCAAGTGGAGATCAGAATGCCAGTAAGGATCCCAAGGCTGCTGCAAAGCCTGAGCAGGGTCAGTCGCCAGCAAGCATGATCGACAACATTCCAGTGGAGCCTGAGTTTTTGCTGCGCGAGTCGACCTTTGCTCTAGCGGAGCCCACGGTCAGCCCTGACCCAGCCATGGTGGACTCTGCTGTGCCGCCCGCCATTCTGGGGCCCCGCCATCCCCGCAAGCCACCGCCTGCCGGGCTGGAGAGCGTGGTGCCCTTCGAAAACAAGGTAGGGCAATTAATGGTCTTGAGTCTGCACCCCCATCAGGGTTGACTGACGGATTTTACACCACGGGTGTGCGGAGTGCTTGTACGTTCGCTTGTGCTTGGATGGTAAGGAGCAGTGCAGACAAAACTGGCGCAGCTGCTGCAGCAACCAGCACGCCTACCTTGCTCACTGTTCTGCCAGCCAGAGTGTGATGTGCTGATAAGCACCACTGGATCTGAAGTAGCTCAACCTTAATTAGCATCATCTATGTGGCAAGGATGGATTGGGCCAGGGCATGCACAACATGTCTAGCAGAGCAGCTGTATCATTGGTTGGTTGCCCGCTGTGTTGCGTGCAGATGCTGGGTCTTCTGGCTAGCTACGGCTCGCTGCCCTTGGACACGCTGCATGGCATGTTGCGTGTCATGGAGGGACCAGAACACCCGTAAGTCGCATCGCATCGGGCACATGCTGTTGCTTGTTGTCAAACAGCTTCTGACGCCGCTCCTTGCCATTGCATGTGTGTTACCCTGCGCTATGTGCCCACATTCTTTGATGCAGTTGCTTTTGCTCTTGCTGAGCCTTGTGCTCGCGCTGCTGCATTCAGGTTTGATGTGACTCCGGACCAGCTGAAGGCCTACCTCCAGTACCTGATTGTGGCTGGAAGGGTGGTCTCCGGCAGCCCTGGCACATTCAAGTGAGCCAAGCACCCATGTGGGCCCGTTTCCACCTAAGGCGTGTGCTCTACGTCCCTCAACAGCACAATGTACCAAACAGAAGTTGACCGTCAAAACATGCCCGTCTGCTCTTTAGCCCTGGCGTGTGACTGGGTACACATGTGCACATGCACATGCACATGCATGCACGTCTGACCGTCTGTGCCCAACTCCTTGTGCAGATTCCTTCGCTCCAGGACCCCCAATGCCTCACGTGACCCATCAACCACCCCAACGCCCAGTGCAAATGACAGCACACCCGATTCAGACCAACCCAGCCGTTCGCCAGCAGCAGCTGCCAGCAGGGCCGCAGCTGCAGCCGCCAAGGCAAGCAGCTCTGTGCCATCAGCTGTTCAGAACGCACTGCGCAAGGCCCAGCAGCCTGGATTAGGCCAGGGTAAGGACAAGCTGGCTCCAGAAGCGGCGGACAGCAGCAAGAGCAGTAGCAGGGCATACCTAGAAGGTGGCCTTGAAATCCCTCTTGCCAGTGATAATCAGGAGACAGGAGCAGATGAAGGTGTCAGTCATCCGGGCAAAAACGGCAAGAACGGGAGCAATGGCAATGGCAATGGGAATGGCAACGGGAATGGCAATGGTAATGGTAATGGGGCTGGCAGCAATGGCGTGGCGCACAACGGCAGTGATGTGAAAGTGGTGCGTCCTGGGCCTGCTCGCAAGTGGTCTGAATTGCCTCGAAAAGAATTCAAGGGCACATCGGGTGAGCGTGATGGGCAGGCTGACGGTCAAAGCGAGGTGGGAACAGGCGGGGAGGACCGACCAGCCACTGCATCCCAATCCCAGCAAACCTCATCCACAACAACAGCTGATGCAGCAGGCAAGAGCGCAGTCAAGCAACCTGAAGCGTCTGAAACGGCAAAGCAGGATCAGCCTGAGGTTACGCAGAGCAAAGCGATGGGCAACGGAACGAGTGCTGCAGCGACGTCTAGGTCTGACTCTGAGGACAACAGCCGCCTGTCACCAAGGGAGGCAGCCAGCCATGCCGTGCAGCTGCAGCTGCAGCTCCTGTGGCAGCAGCAGCAGGTGTTGCAGCGGTCCAACCAGCGGCGGCGGACTGAGGCGGCAGCGGTGGCAGCCGCACAGAAGGAAGCTGCTGAGGCCAAAGAGGCAGAAGAGCGCGCCAAGGCTGCTGTGGTGGTGCCCACAGGTAAGCTTTGTATTCAGGGCTTTCTAATGCTGTATCATGGTACAAGCAGCCATGCCAACTTGCGTCATGGCCGTTTGATCGATGCAAATGTATAATCAAGTCTGTGCTCATGCTGATAAGGGCACCTGCTGTGGTCCAACTGATCAAGGCCACCATTCAGACCTCGTGTGATTACTCAAGCGAGAGTGCACACAGTTGTGTTGAATGACATGGCATTGAGCTGGATGTGCATGGGTTCCTAACCCCTGGATTCCTTAAGCCACTGCACGTACATCATGCCTGCTTCTGCCACGTCCGCAGCACCTGTGGTGCCAAGCAAAGCTGAGACGGACAAGAAACCGCAGCAGGCTGAGGGTGAAGCAGCCAAGGCAGAAGCACCACAGGTTGCGGAGCAGACTCCCAAGGCGTCTTTGCAGCAGATGGAACCAGCCAAGGCAGAACCACAGGAGGCGGTCAAGACAGAGACGCCACCGAATGCAGCCACATCAGCAGTGGTCGACACAAAAGGTTCACCCGCCAAGAAGGCTGAAAGGGAGGCAGCACAGCCAGAGGAGGAGGTGAAGAGTACAGACACAGCAGTGGAGCCTGCGTCTGATAAGGACGCAGCTGTCGGGAAAGCAGAGGCCGCTGTAAGTGCTGCGCCGAAAGAGCAGAAAGACAAGCAGACAGAGAAGGACAAGCAGAAGGCTGCAGACGAGTCTGCCACCCATGAGGCTGCAGCATCCCGTGTTGAGCCGCAACAGGAGAAGCAGGAGGTCAAGCAGGAGAGGGATTCTAACCAAGCTGAGCAAGCCCAGTCGGATAAACAATCAACCCCAACTTCCGCTGCAGCAGCACAATCCAGCTATGATTTGGAGGAAACCACTAGCATCACCTCTTCAGAAGACACCCGATCACTCACTGCCAGTGATAAGAAGTCTTCAGGCCAGCCTGCCCCAGAGACAGTTGCGGCACAGGCTGAGTCAAGCGATGATGATGATTCACGTGAAGACTCTCAGGCACGTGAAGAAACGGTTGCACGTGGCGAAAGTGGGGCACGTGATGATGAGGAAGACGAAGAGGCCCTTGAGCGGGGCGAGGGCTACATGGAGCCAGCGTACGTGCTCCAAGTGTTGGGCCTGCTGGACAGCTTTCCCTCGCTATCACTGGAGCGGCTGCACAACCTGCTCAGCTTCACCATGGTCGAGCCAAGGTCAGTGATGCATTGAGTTGAAGCAGAGCAACGCCAGGTCTCAGCTGGGGTATGGCAGCCAACTTGTACGAGTCAACTCGCTGAGGCAGGCTGTGTATGCAGCTAGCTTGGTGCACGGATCTGTGAACAGGTCAGGCGCCGAACAAATTGCATTCTGCAGAGCAAGTGCTCCCACACCAGGAGATTTGTAAAGCAATGCACATTTCACACGCTTGCAGTTCGTTTGTTCGCCGGAGGCATGCTGTTGCAAGGGCCATCATGCCGTCTGTAACTGGCTCCTGACCATCCTTTACCCTGCTTGGCCTTGCCTCAGGTTCACTGCCAGCCCTGCCCGGCTTGAGACCTGGATGCAGCTACTGGAGCAGGGCGGCCTGGTGGTGTCGACCCCAGACGGGTCCTGGAGCGCAGTCAAGCTGGAGGGGGAGGAGCAGCAGCAGGCGGAGCAGCCACAGCCACAGCCCGAGGCAAAGGGGCCTGCGGAGCCCGAGCCCAGGCCGCCTGTTGCTGTGGAGGTCAAGCCCCTGACTCTCCTGCAGGTACTGACACTTGCGTAGCATAGCTTTGAATGCACAGTGACAGAGACACGTCTATTGCTGGCACACATGTTCAAACGGAACGAGCTCCAGATAACTCTGTTATGATGGCGTGAACTGTATGCCATGATAATCTGCAGTCCTGCCAGTTACCTGTACCAGCGGCGCCCTTTGTCCTTCTACCCAAGTGCAGCTTGCTTACCTCTGCTAGCATGGCTCCCTGTGACACATCAGATGGTGAACCATTTCCTGCAATGTTGTGCGCAACTATGCCGCCCCGGGGGGCCATCACTACAGCACAGTCCTTGCGATGATAATCCTTTATGTGAACGTTGTACGGGATTGCCAGCCTGAACCCCTGTGCCATTTCCAGGTTCTTAAGGAGCAGGCACTTGAAAGATGGTGCAGTGATGGAAATTTTCATGAACACCTTGCGCCCGATCCATCTGTCTCTTCAGGTTCTCAAGGAGAAGGAGGAGCTGGCAAAGGCCTCCGCTGAGGCTGCCTCCGGCCGAGCACCCGCACCCACCCCATCCCGCACTGGCTCTGATGACACTTCAACCAGGGACAGTGCACCCAAGCAGGGCCTTTGGCGCTCGTCAGCAACACGCTCACCATCGGTAGGGCCGCTGACCATACTGCGACAGCACGCACTTGCTAGGTGATAGTTTTGTTGTGCGCACCTACTGTACAGGATGGTTCTGTGACAGGCGGATGGACCGCAAAGCAGGCGGCAATGTGTGTCGTGCGCACCACTGCCTGCCTTGCATGGTCGTCAGGGCTGACAGTCAAGTCGTCAGTGCATGGATATCACCACACTCGGAATTGGCGCATGTGTGCACAACCTCCCGGTTAAATGTAAACTGCCAGACAAACAGCACACACATACAGACCGGGGGCAAATAGCGGGAGTCACGTCACACTGTTGTCTGCAGTGGTTAGAGCGCGGTCGCAACGTATCGTTGAATGCTGGTGCAGGTTGAGTTGCTCCAGAGCTTTGAGGACGCCACGCGCATCATGTCACCCATGGTGGACGAGAGCATACTGGCGGAGGGTATGGGCAGGAGCGCGGCGCGGGAGCAAGACACCACCCGGAACAGCTCGAGCACAGCTGCTAAGCAGGATGTGATCCCCGGCAACAAGGTGGGACCAGTAACCAACTACGTGACTGCGGTCACGTAATGGCATGTAAATCACACCGCCCCTGACATGCACAACCGACCTTTGACAACATCACTCATGCCGTTGACATGCGTAACCAGCCTCCCACAACACCATGCAGCGGCTGCACTTATCAATGCCTTCACAGGTTGGTGGTGAGGAGCGGCCAGGCTCGCTCCGGCCCACCACGCCCGCCAGCCCATCGCCCCCCATCGGACCTGCGCGTGATGGCCGTGCCTCCACTGGCAGCCGGCCCCTTAGTGGCTCCGTCAGTGGGAAGCGCAGGCCTGGCGCGGCCCCCGGCTGGCAACTGCCCAACTTGTCCAAGCTGCCCAAGGCTGAGGCCATCCAGAAGATGATGCTCCAGGTACGCCTTGGGTTGCACCAGAATGAGCGCCATGCCGCAAGCAACCGCGTCAGTAAGCTCTATTCCGCATGAAAGCAATTCCGTGCTTTGCATGACCATCAACCCGCTCCGAAAACCGCACAGGATTACACTTCAAGCAAGGCAACACTTGCACAGAAGCTTTGACCTGGCTCTGCAGCTGAGAGAGCAGTCTTCGTCTTGACTGCAAGAAGCCAATACATTGCATAATGAGTAATGCCGGTAATGCAGGCGACGACCGGATATAGTTTCTAATGATGCACAAAAAGCAAGCTGATGTGTGTTGCTTTGTGTGTTCCCAGGGCCTGTCCGAGCTGGCCAGTGACCCGCGCCTCATTGCCCTGGCCACGGTGGCCATGGCTACCGGCATCGTGTCCAACCAGGACCCAGCGGCTAAGAAAACAATAGAAGAAGTGTTTGGGGTGGGTGTTGGTTGTCAGCAGGGTGCAGGCTCAGAGAAAAGCGTAGGCTTGTGGAGCCAACTGCGTGTGGCTTGCAACACCTCCCTGCCTTCCAAATTGGCTTTGGGGGTCGCAGCTGCAGGTGCCAGGTTGACAAGCCAAATCCACTCAAATTGACGTCAGTTGATTCCCGGCCAGCTGGCTTGACATGTTGGCTTCCTTTTTGCCCTGCATTCAAGCCCTTGCACATTCTACCTGCCAGTCGATTTGATCTGCTGTCTGACCGGTTGATGTACGGTGCCTGTACATTTCTTCAGGCTGCCACCACAGCTGTGGGTTCAATGCTGAACCCCACCCCCCGCACGTCCACACCCACCCCTTCCCGCGCTGCAACATCCACGCCCTTACCCTCCCGGACCAGCACACCAGAGCCGGACCAGATAGCAACTGAAGCCTCATCTCAGCAGGCCAAGCAAGCTGAATCTGTCGGTTTCTGGAAACGTCTTGGCCTCCCTGACGTGTCCATTGGCAGCCAGGGACAAGGGGTGCAGCAGTCACATGCTGCGGCGAGAGCGGACCTGCAGAGGCGGGTGCCTGTAAAGAGCGAGGCAGACCTGGCACGTGACCTGCAGGTGAATAATTCCTGCTGCTTTGCGGATCTGAGCCCTTGTACCTTGCCTTGACTCACAGCAGATTCCCTTTGACCTGCTTGCATCCAGCCTGTGCTTCTGTTGCACAAGTTCTGTTGCACTCAGCCTGTGTATCACTGCCTTTGGTGCAAGTTGAGGTGGTATGCTTGTCATTGTCAGCCTCTCGTGTCCAACTTTGTGTCGTTCCAGACACCAGCCTCTGACCGACTGCTGCATGTGCACCTGCCTGCCCAGGGCCTGTCCTTGGATCAGAAGGTGGCTGTGAACCGGAAGGCGGCCCAGTGGCTGGAGGGCGTGCGGACACAGGCAACAGCGCTGGAACAACAGTCACAGGTACCTCAGCACCTGACAGACTCTGCAGCCCACTATGTTCAGGAAGATTCACACTCGGATCACAAGCACACCCAGTTTCACAATCAGTGCTCTGATGTCCAACATCTTGATCCTATCATATATACCCCATGTTCATTACTTATCAATGCTTTACTTCATTCATGTCCACAGGCTCGCCTGCAACAGGAGTCCCAAGGCATGAAGGAAGCGACGGCCGCTGTGAAGGCAGCAGAGCTCAAGCTGGCAGAGGCACAGGCAGCGGCAGAGCTAGCGGTGAGAAGCTGAGGGCTGGGATTCAAAGCAGCTTGAAAGCAGGTTATGGCCTGTGCCCCAATTGAGCCACCTTTGCTAATACATCAGGCACAGGCACATGGTGGGGAGGCATCTAAGCTAACGGACGGTCAGACGTAAGCGACATGCGTATCAGAATATGCACATCGTGCTCTTGGCAGCAACAGGGACAAGCTAATTTCTGTTGAAGAAGCACAGTTTAGACCACCCTTGCATCTTGACCATTCACTATGCTGCATTGTCACCGCTTGCAGATTGCTGAGCTACAAGCAGCCAAGGCAGACGTGGCTGCTCAGTCAGAGGAGCGAGCCGCAGCGGCCGCAGCTGGTGTGGCTGCTGTGGAGCGGCAGGCGGCGGAGGCAGCAGCAGCGGCTGCAGTGGCAGCGGAACGGGAGAGCTTGGCAGCCGCGGCAGCAGCCGTGCTGGCACAGCAGGAGTATGCTGCTGCTGAGGCAGCAGCTATGCTGAAGGAGAAGCAGCTGGCAGCAACAGCGGCAGCGGAAGAGGCGACGGAGTTGGCCGCAGCGGCACAAGCAGCACCTGTGGCCCAGGCAGCCAGCAGTGGGGCGGAGGCGGAGGCGGAAGCCCGGGCAGCAGTGGTTCGTGCGACCGAAACGGCTGACGCTGCCCGTGCTGAAGCAGTGGCACGGGCAATAGAGGCAGACAGTGCACGGGAGCGTGCCTCTACCGCCACCGCAGCAGCCAACACGGCAGCCCAGCGGGCCGCAGAGGCCCGTGCTGCTGCTGAGCAGCGAGAGGCTGAAGTAGCTCAGCTAACTGAGGCTGCTGCTCAAGCGAATGCCACTGCACAGGCGGCAGCTGCCGCTGCAACGGCCAATGCTGCAGAGGTAGATCGCATGGCATCAGAGCTCCAGGTAGCTGCAGGACAGCTGCGTGAGCAGCTGGCTGCCCAACAGGCGGCGGAGCAGGCGATGCAGGCGGGGCAGGACGCCTCTGCTCAGGCAGAGCAGAAACGCCAGGCGGCTGCACAGCGGTTGAATGCGGCCAGGACTGCCTTTTCTGAGCAGCCACTGCAGGCAGTGGTAGAACAGGTAAGGCCTGCAGCATGTCATGGAAAATTAACGTGTCATCTGAATGACCATGTGCTTCAATCACTGCTGGATGACTGACCAGACTGACTGCTACTCAGCCAGCACTTGGAGTCCGATTGGCTGAATATGCGACCTCTGGGTGTGCTGATGATGCTGCATGATGGTGTGATGATGGTGTGATGGGGCTGCCATGCCATGTATGTTGTTGGTATGCTTGACCCTGAACCAAGCACATCCTGTCGCATGTGTGCTGCCTCAGGCGCGTCGTGAGGTGGCTGCTGAGAGGTGGAACCAGGCGGCGGTGGCGAGCGCAGAACAGGAGCTGGCACGGCTGGTGAAGGACCAGAAGGCAGCGGAGCAGATGGTGGCGCGCTATGCAGGCGCGGGCAGCGAGGTGGACAGACGCTTTGCCGTGATCAAAGCAGCAGGTAGGCTGGGAGCTGCAGTAGCATGAGATGAACAAGCACTAGTTTGCTTTGGTCCTTTCTCCTGGGCGTGTGGCTGCAAATGCAACTGTTCTTGCATTTCTCACAACTGTTCTTGCATTTCTTCACTGCTTTGACGTTGATATATGTTTGTAGAGGTAGCAGGTCGGCACAGGGTAGCACACAGGAGATCCACATGTCCCGCAATAACTGGCGACTGCCTGAAAGGTGACTGGCAAAGGTGTCATTTGCCTGTCGTTTTCCTGTGCCCCTTATCCCCTTGCTTCCTCTGTACATGTGCAGCTGAGCGTGCATCTGCTGAGCTGGAGGCCGCCGAGCGCACCCTGGCGCAGCAGCAGGCGCTGGTGAACCAGCTGCAGCAGGCGGCGGACAGGGAGCTGGCAGCTGCCCAGCAGCTTGCGGACCAGGCGGCACAACTGGGCCAGAAGGCAGCACGCGCCAAGGGAGTGGTTCTGTCCGCCCAAGCCAGGGTGAGCCTTGCTTTTGCGCCCACGGGCTTGATTCTCTGATGCAGGTTGGAAAGCCGCGCAGTGAATCAGTTGGTTCGACTTACCTGACTGAGCTATCTGTGGCGTCACCTGGGGTCCTGCCGTTGTCACCATCACATCAGAGGAGTGTGAGGTCCGGCCCCTATCAACCTTGCAAGCCTGCAGACAATGGCCATGGATTTCAGCCCATATAGCCTTGCATCTTGGGTTTGTTTCATGTTTGGTTTCATCCTATCCAAGTCTGAATTCCAACTGTTCTTAACCAAGCAGTACATAAGCCGACAGCCTGTGTTTCACACTGGCACGTGCAGGCCAGCAGCTGGGGTGCTGACAGCGAGATCGTGTCCCAGACCCTGACTGCATCGCGCTCGACCGTGGCTGCCGCCTCCGCCATGCTGGAACAGGCGGAGCAGACAGCGGCAAGGGAGGCAGCTGAGCTTGTGCAGGTAGGCAAGAGCTACCGGCAGGGATTTCCAGCCAAAGGGCGTAGTATGGATCGGGCGGCAGGTAGCCAGCATCTGGCTGGCATCGCAACACTTCTCCTACAGTACAACCAAAACCAGAAGACCCTACTCACCGGCAATATTGGGTTCTCTTTGGTCATCCCAGTGCAAATGGACCCTGGTTGTCAGTCACAATTGTTTCAAGGGATCATGTCTTCCGGGAAGCATTGTGAAGGGATCTGCCATGCAATTGCTTTGAGAAAAGTTCATACATTTTGGTAGGCCCGTGTCGCAGGCTGGAAACGCTGGGAGGGCACGAACAGATTCTGACACGACGCTTCAAGTGCACCTTGTGAATGCGAATATCGCATGGCCGTGAGTGCAGGCTGAAACCAACGCCAGGGCCGCCACCAAAGCCCGTCAAGCGGCAGAACAGGAAGTGGAAGCCAAGCAAGCAGAGCTCAGCAAAGCAACTACAGATATCGAGGCCGTTGCAGCCACTGCCCGCGACGCCCAAGCACGTGTGACAGCACTTCAGGAGAAGGTAGCAGCAACTGAGCAGTCTCGGCTGGAGGCCTTGGACAGGGCAGGTGCTGAGGCAGCAGCTTCCAAGCAGTACCGGCTGGAGGCGGAGCAGCTGCAGCTGGCGGTGCAGCAAGCGATGGAGGACCAGGCGAGCGCTGCACGCATTGCCACGGAGCGGGCGGCGGCCATGGATGAAGCAATGAGCAGGACTGCAATCGAAGAGGGAGAAGAGGTAAGTGCGACACACGCACCGGTACATGAACGGGCCGGATGGAGCAGTAAAAGCTGAGAGTTTTGGAAAGCTGCGTGGCTGATTTCAAGCATGCTCTGTGCCAAGTACCGCCCATGAAGTGTATCTGACTATCATTCACATGTGCTCGCAGGGTGTTGACGGCGAGGGTCTGATACAGGACGCATCTCTGGCTCGCAAGCTGGCATTACTGGTGAGACAGCTCGCCCTGCAATAACGTGCATGACCCCATGGCCTGCCAGGCCACGGCCAACTAGACGTTCACGAGCCAGCTGCCTTGGCACCAACAGCTTCAGTCTCAGCAACCTTTTGGGGCCAGTCAACGAGCTCACTCCTGGCTCTCAGGCCTATGCTTGATGGATGGGCCTGGTTCCAGCCTCGTGCTTGCCTTATGCGTAAGGGTTGTATGCTCACCCTCAGCCTGTCTTGTCCTGTCCTGTGCGTGCTCAGGCCGCCGCTGAGCAGTCGGACGCGGAGGAGGCAGCGCGTGAGGCGGAGCGCACCCGGCTGCGCGCTGAGGAGCTGCTGGCTATCACCATGGAGGCAGCGACGGCAGCGGACACATCAGCAGAACAGCAGCAAGGTGGGCAGGCGTACAGGATGGATGGCTCAGGAGGCCAGGGCAGGGGGAAAAAGCAGCGGCGACATGGACAGTGGGGTAAAGCAGGCCAAAGGACAGGGAGGATTGGGATGGCCGAGGAGCCAAGGGCAGGGGCAAATTCAAGAGAAAGCAGCAGCAGGAACTTGGGAAGGGATTGCGGTGTTTGTTTCGGCTTGCAGGCTGAGCCTTGAGCCGACAAGTAGTCGTTTCCCTGCTTGCACCAAGCTGCTCGAATTGACTTCTACTGCACATTGTATCCTTGCCTCCGCAGCCCTTGCTTCCCGTCTTGAGGCGGAGCGGCTGGCCCTGGAAGCGCTGGTGGCCGAGGCAGCCGAGGCCTCTCAGGCGGCCAGCCAGGCGGTGCAGCCCGACCCGCCGCTGGTCCGACGCCTGGCGGCCGAGCTGCAGGCGGCAAGGGACAGGCTGGGGCTGGCGGCCAAGATGGAGCAGGAGGCAGTGGTCAAGGCATCACAGCTAACACAGAGTGAGTGGCGGCTCAACTGTCGCCTGGGCTCTGAGGCAGCGCTTGCAGCATCCTAGGCCAGCCTATCAGCACCGTGTTGCAACGTGCTCAGGATAAGCCAGTAGGCAGCAGCACAGCAGATTGAGCCAAGGCATTAGATGACCTTTGCATGTGCTTGATTTTATATCATCAGGAAAAAAAATGCTTTGCATCTTATTATCATGCAATACCATGGCGTACACAGCGGCAACATTGAACAAGTGCGTCTTTTCAAAGTTGGAATACATGTCAATGCATGGTGTGCTGTGCAGGGTCCGAGCTTGCCTTGGAGGACATGGCCAATGCAAGCGCAGCACTGCTGCGGGAACAGGCCACTGTGCAGATGCTAGAGCTAGAAGGTGAGTGGCAAATGACTACAAGAAAGGAAGCTGTAGATCAGTACAACACGACCTTGTTACACTGGTAGTGAATATGCCGCAAACCCGTTTGAACTGGGAACAACTCTGGAGTGGGAAGACCTGACTGTTTCTGTGCGTGTTACTGCTGTTCTGGTTCGTCATTCATGCCTGACAAGGTTCATCCAACAGTCACCTTGCAATGACAGCCTGCTTATTTGGGTTCTTCATGATTGCTCGTCCCCCTTCTAATGCGGGTGTATTTCTGTTAGGGTGCGCGGTTAACGCCTTACTGGGTTTGCTCACCTTCCAATGCAAGTCTCCTTGTTTTCCCACTGCAGCTTCTGATGAGCAGATGCGCGCCGCCTCTGCCGCTGAGGAGGCTCGCACCGCCCAGGAGCAGGCCACCAGCCTCAAGCGGGCTGCAGAGGCCGCAGCACTCGAGGCAGCCACACAGAAGCAGGAGGCAGCGGAGGCCGCGCAGCTGGTGGAGCAGGCCAATGGGCAGCTGGCCAAGGCACAAGTGAGTGAGGTGCATGCAAGCAAAGCCGTGCTTGGTGCAAGCTTTGAAATCCTGGCTTTCGTGTCCAGTTGATGCCTTGCTCACTGGAAATGGGATGAGTCAGGTCTGCAATCCAACACAGAAGCTTGCAGAAGAGGCAGACTGACAGCATGATTACGTGGTTTGAGAAGCAGGCAGTACCCTGACAAAGTGTCTGCTTGCCTGTCAAACCCGCAGGAGGTGCGTGGGCGTGCAGCGGCCGCTGCAGCACGGGCCCGCCGGGAGGTGGCGGCCGCGGAGCAGCTGATTGGCGATGCGGCCGAGGCGCGGCAGGAGGCGCAGCAGCAGGTTGACGCGATCAAGGCAGCGGAGCAGGCACTGGAAACAGGCATCATTCAAGGTGGGTGCACTTTCCAGCAGTACACGTTCAGGCTGAGCATTGTTGCGCTACAAGCATAGTTTGAGTGTGACCTTCTGGTGCAGGCATGGGTTCACGCCGTTATGACGATCTATTGCCAGACTGTGCCTGTGCTCCTCGTCAAAGCACCATATGTGCTGATATACAGCCGCGTGCGCTGTCTTGCCATGGGGAAGGTCCTGTAGCGCTCTGTTGTCCCAGAGTGCATGTATTCACATCATAACGGTCGTGGCTGACCCTCTGTCATGTGTGTTGTTGCTGCGCAGTGTGGCTGGCTGGGCTCCAGACGCAGGTGCAGGAGGCCACCAACGCCCAGGAGAGTGCTGTGCAGCGGTTTGCCTCCAGCCAGGGCGCTCTGGACCGGTCGCTGGTGGAGCGGGAGGCGGGCGAGAGGCGGGTGGCGGGCCTGGAGGAGGGGCTCAGGCAGGCACGGGACAAGCTGGCAGGTGCGACCGCAAGGAATTGAGCAAACCCAAACAGTAGACTGCTTCCTCGCTCGCTATGTGGATGCATCAATGGAGGATGCAAAGAATCAGTCCAAGTGTAGTCTGATCTCTTGTGGATTGGAGCGGCAGATAGATGAGCTGCGTTGCAGTTTTGTTTAGCGCTGCATGTGTGAATCGAATACTCATTCCTGCATCACGCTGATGTGTCGTCCATGTGCAGGCGCCCAATCCCTGGCTACCAGCACCAAGGCAGACGCGGAGCAGGCAGCAGCAGCCGCCCAGCGTGCTGTGGAGGCACGCGCAGCAGCCCAGCAGGCGCAGAAGGAGCTAGAGACTCAGGCAGCAATAGCAGCCCAGCAGGCAGCTGACGTCCAAGCGGCTTACCAGCAGGCAGCCGCAGCCCAGCAGGCGGCAGAGCAGCAGGCAGCCCGGCGGGCGGTGGAGGCAGCTGAGCTGAAGCAGGCGCTGGAG
Organism: Chloromonas sp. AAM2; assembly: GCA_004335635.1. Classification (NCBI taxonomy): domain Eukaryota; kingdom Viridiplantae; phylum Chlorophyta; class Chlorophyceae; order Chlamydomonadales; family Chlamydomonadaceae; genus Chloromonas; species Chloromonas sp. AAM2. Next base: position 7,649 of record QAXH01006718.1, on the reverse strand, counting down.
CGGCAGCAGCGGGCAGCCGCAGATGCTGTGGAAGCAGCCAAGGCGCGGGCCAGGGCAGCGGACGAGGCCAGGGTTGAAGCGGCTGCGGCTGTGGAAGCAGTGAAGGCGGCACAGGCTGAGGCTGAGGCCGAGGCTGCAGCCCTTGTCACGGTAAGCGTTATATGTCAGCATTTCAGTACCACACAGAACTAGCAACACCATGCATCACACCACAAGACAGCATGGTCCAACACCGTGCAACATGACACAACTTGGCAAAATGACACAGAAGTACGTGCAAGTTAGACATCTCAATACAACAGAATCAGCTGATTGCACAATATGAAAACGTTAAGATGTGACACAACGTCACAACATGACATGACAGTACATGCAAGTCTGAGCAAGTCAAACTAACAAAAACAGTTGGTTTGACGATAAAACGTGTCATCTCACTCGTGGATTCAGCGCAAGCTTAACCTTAAAACTAAACATAAAGCTTCCCTGCACTATGCTTTTCAAGTGTCTAGTCTTCTTCCTCTGTGTCCAGGCCCAGCGCGAGGCCGCCGTCGCTGCCCAGTCCGCTGCCAAGGAGCGTTCTGCTGCTGACGCCAAGGTGGCCGTTAGGCAGCAGGTGCAGCAGCAGCATGAGCAGGTCGTGCAGGGGCTGCAGACCAAGGTGCAGGAGAAGCAGGTGTGTGCGTCAAAGGTTGGACTTGGGTGCCATCCCTGTTGCGTTCAAGACATGTACGAGCCGCCAGGAGTTGGAGCTGTGCCTGACCTGTGCGGGCAACAGTAGACACCACCCAATGAAAAACGATCCCGTGCATCAAAGTCTTGATCTTACGTCATTGATGTCGTACTGCCACTCGTCGTTTCAAACGGGTCCATGTTTGCCTGCAGGCTGTGCTTGACGAGGCGTCCCGTGCATCCCAGCGCCAAGACGCCCTGGTGGCTGCCCTGCAGCAGCAGGAGCTCGCACCTGCACGCCGGAGGCTGCAGGCACAGGAGGAGGCGCTCAAGGCTGCACAGGCAGAGGTGTGTGGCATGCGTTGTGTCACTGAACCGCTTTCCTGTCTCTTTCACGCTTCCAAGCACACTCGTTTGTCTAGACAGCACACACAGAAGCTTGTTAGGCCCGCCGTTCTCCCTCGGTGCGCCTATGTGTGAACGTTGTTGTTATTGTGGTCTCTTCTTGGGGCTGAGTGTGAGGCATTCAGCGCCCGATACCTTCTGTGCCTGCAAACCCCTCGCGCCCTTGCCTCCCTTTGCTTGTTCCAACACAAAATCTGCTCTCAACAGTGGAGTGTCCTGTCCTGTTGCCCCTCAGGCCGCCAAAGACGCCGCTGCCCGCCAGGTGGTGGAGGCACGCATAGCCGCAGAGCTGGAGATCAGGGCCAGGCTAGAGGCAGAAGCACGGGACAAGGTGGGTGCGTTCGTGTGGAGCACGCTTGGATAGGATGATGTTGTAAAGGCTGAGCCAAGCAGGCAAATCAAGACTGGACCACAGCGGCAGGTATGCTCACATGTGCTACCAGACTTGATTCGTACTGACTGTTCTTTGCCTTATGCGAAGTGCACTTTTGATGGAACTGTGACCCGGTCCTGCTTTTTTGCCTGGATCTGAGGCGCTGTTCTCTTTTGCCAAGCTGTGTGCCACGCCCACGACCGCAGATCGCTGCTGAGCAACAGGCCAAGGCTGAGGACCAGCTACTCGTACCCACAGCTTCAGTCCCAAACAATGCCACACCAGCCGTACCGATTGCCCCAGATGGCACACAGGCCAGCGAGGCAGTGGTGCAGTTTGTGACAGAGCACAGCAGTGCGAGTGAGGGGCGTGGCTCCCTGCGTCAAGCTCAGGATACTGCCAGGGCCGCGCCTGGTGGAACGGGCAAAGCCAACTGGTTCAGTCGCCTGTTCACACCGCAGCCAGCAAGGGCTGACCCGTCACAGTACATAGACCAACAGGGAATGGCACAGCAGCCACGTGCTGGCAGTTGGATCTCTGGACTGCCACAGTCCAGCCAGGAGAATGTTGATGATCACCTACAAGCTTAGTGTGTATGTGTGTGTACGAGCGCTTACGTCTGGCGTGTGACATGCGTGGGCTTGCCAGGCAAGACGCTCTGGGTTTTGAACGACGTTGAATGAGCGCATCAAGGCTCAAGGAGTGCAGGGGCATACGCAGATGGGCGCAAGCAAAGTGACAGTGTGAAAGGCAGGCAATGTTGGCTGGACATGGATACGTGTAGCAATCGGCGATGGAGCAGTGAAATAGCATGGCAGGCTTCATATGGCAGCTAGCATTAACCCGGAGTTGCAATTTTGAGAGTTGCGAACAGAAGTTTTGATGTGCTGTTGCTTTGCTGACCAAGGTCGGCAGGGTTGAGATGGAGCAGGTATAGCTGTTGATAGTTTATGTCATATTTTGGCCGTTTTGAATGGCAAGTTGGAGGATCAGCAACCAAAGGGAGCAGGTATGCATTATATACTAAACTGGCAATAACGTGCTTGTCCTGTGAATACTATCAGTGTGACGTGGGTAGTCTGCATTCAAGTGACACTTATGATTAACGTCATATTTGACTCACCCCGTTCAAGACCAGGGGCACCTAGACAATGCCAGTAACTATTCAGATGGGCGTGTTGAGCTTGAGGGCAAATTGTTGCAGTGAGGCTCCATACATCGATGTTTTGTTCACATGGGCTGACGCTTGTACGGTCATCAAACTTCTGGATGGTGGGTTGAATACCACTTGGAGTAACTCTCCAGACTAACAGCTTGCCATGGCATGGTGCCAGTCCATGCGTTTAGGCGCCTGTTTTGCTGTTTTGTTGCATTGGCATATTTATCAAGCCTTCTGGCTTGTGCTTCGACGATACAAATTCAGGTACAACAGTTTATCATCATATTCGTAGGACACGTCGTGATTTGGGTGAAGGAGCCAGGCATGTACACCCTGCGCAAACGAGTTGAGTGCTCAGGTTCTGCCATGTTGGCAACTGTACCAGTTGATCAGCACACTACTGCTTGGATATACGTTGGCGGACAAGCCCTGCAGTCAACCCTGCTGATGCAGCCATGCAGAGAAGGTGCAGGTATGCATGGCATTTCAATTGCAGTTCTGTTGTTATGACGACCTGACTGTCATTAATCATCCGCATGTGTGTGCGAGTTTGTGTGTGTGTGTGTCAGTGTCTCTGGTGATTGCTGTGTAATCACTGTCAGGTAATCTTGGCCTTTACAAGGGCTGACGCTTGCACAGTCATGGACCTGATTAAGTATCACTTGCCAGAGGCCATGTAGTAAGCAAGGTGAACGCATGGTGCCTAGCAGGTACATCAAGTTCCCTTGTGTTCGGAGTACATGTGCTTACGTCTGCTGTCTGCTGACCAGCAATCTCCTCACCCACCCCTCCTCTTAAAACAGATCCTGATCTACACAAAGATTATGACCTTGAGCCACACGGGCGCGCGCATCCAGAGGGGATTACAAAATAGCACTGGAGCCAGTGTGGCAACAGGAAAGCCCGTGAGAGCAGGGTTTATGCAAGAGTACAGGGTCCAGGGCTAGTCACGGAGATAGGGGTTCATGACATTTGAGTTACAGTCTCGGTGGCCAACAAAATACCAGAAGTCAACGAAATCAACAAAGAAAAGGACAAGAATTCAACAAAATCGCAGAAAGTAGCTCAGTATTAGCCATCCAGTTCTATGGAATGTTATTTGTTCATGTAATGTAAATCCCAGTAAGTGTGAGTTGAGAAATCAAGTCACGTGAGCAACGGGTGATTGTTTTGCCTCATATCGGGATCGAGTGAGCGCGTGGGAATGTCGACGTTTTCGCCTCAGGTGAGGCGACCGACGACTGTCACGCTCTCAGATTTGATCTAGGTGCGCAAGCTGCGGCTACGTGCTTCAGTCTAGAAGTCCGATTGCATCGGCTATCACTGTTTGGTGCGAAGGACGAACCCAAGGCCAGTTAGCCGGACATGTTGAGGTTCGTTATAGGTGCGATCTGAAGCCACCAGCGAGATCTTGGTTCTGCTGGGTCTGCACGCACACAGCTGGTTTCCTTTTTCTGCTGTGGCAAGTGCTGGACAGTGCTAGCAAACGTAGCTGTGGCTGCTCTGTGCTCCCGAGGGCAGACAAGCACAAGCTGCATTAAGAGTGCTCCGGGACTGCTGACGTGCCAACCCCACGCAGTTCGCAGGCCTTCCTCAGAACTGTCTCGCACTGCAGCGACGCCTGCGCTCGCTCCAGAATCAAAGGTTTTGTGTAGTCGTTTCACGTGTGTGTGTTCCATTTCTGTGAGTTCGCATGAGCTTAAATACGTTCAGTTTTTCCAACAACCAAGCTTGCGACTGAGGTCAGAATACTATGTGCGTGCACATATCAGTAGCTTTGTCCCACGAACACAGCATGCGTGCAGACATTGTAACCTGTCACACAACCAATCTGTTCCAGACAGGCCGCTTTGCGTCACTCTGTTCGCGACGAACGACGGGTCTTCTTCCGATCCGTGTTGCTCTTCATATATCGTGACCTTTGACAACTGGCAGACATCTGACATTGTCCACATTGAGATTGATGACGGTACCAACAATATATATATATATATATATATGACGATATATCATATGACGATATATATATATATATATATGACGGTACCAACACTATATATATATGTATGTATTTACACCTGGGAAGCCGTCAGAGGACACGGAACGGGATGGGCACCGCCCTGGCCTACCCTGAGCAAGAAAGCAAAACGAAGGCCCGTGAACATTGATTTTTACGCATGGTATGGGATATGACAACGGTACAAACATACAAACGCTTGCGCTTCCTCGTACAATCAACTGATTATGCATCAACTGAAAAGCAACCGTATGTCAAAGCTCCATGTCTCAAAAAATGACTCACTCCAACGCTGTGTTAATGGTTGCAACGCATTACATGCTTCCTCTAAAATCATTCAGAACTCGTTCCAAACTCAGAAGTGATGGGCAAGTCTGGCCAGCAGGGGTTGCGGCGTGTTGTCACCTGACAGCCTGGGTTTCGCCGATCGCCAGTTGCCGATCACAGCTGTGCATGTCAATAACCAGCAAGGCAGTATACGTCAAACTCACTAGCATTCCAAAAAGTACAAGGGCAACGCGTTAATCAGGACAACGGACTTGATTTGCTGTACCTAGGATGCTGCTGTACCTAAGATGCTGGGCGTGAAGTGATTGATTCGTGCGGTCAAGTCATCAAGCGGAACAGGGTTTATAACTTGACCGCGTGAAAACACAAGTACGTCATATACAATCAGTTCTCATGTAAATGGCGGCCCAAACCCAGCCACATGATCCTACCTGAGGCTGAGTCGGCTGGAACTTGTGTCTGCTGCTCATCCAAACAACACTAACAAGAGAAGTAGGTGGTTCAGCGGTATGGCTTGTCACATTATTATAATCCTGCTTGCTTGCCTTTGTGCTGCGATCCTATGCATGTAGGAACTCTAGCCATGTTCAGCCAAGCGTCTAACCTTGCCTCTCAGACGCTTGACTGAACATGGCTAGGGTTCCAGGATCGCAGCACACAGGCAAGCAAGAAGGACCAGCAGGAAACAGAGGCAAGCATGTGCCAAAGGTACTACAGACTCCCTTGCGTGTTTATCGGATCGCATGGAATTGTATATGTTGGTGCGACTCTGCCTTAGGACCTGAGCCGGCTTCTGCACAGCTTCCCAAGGGCTTTTTTTTGGCTGAAAGTGTTGATGTATCATCCAATCCATGGGACATGAGCTTCAGCTCAGCTCCTCCTGCTCAATCAAATGATGAAGCATCATGGCCATATTTACAATCCTCATCCGTGGCACTAGAGGCAAGCATAGGAAGTACGTTCTTGCCTACCTCATCGTTGAACACAAACACCTTGCAAGCTGTTTGCCGTATCTCAACTAAAAGACAACAGGCCCTATGGCGCAGACACTAACGCTAGCTCCATGCTGTTGGAGCATGTTGCCTTCAGTTGAGCGACTTGTACCACTCGGGCAGCTGAGCCTGAAGCCTTTCATGGACATCCACTATCGCTAGCTTGATGCCGGCGTGAAGGCTCCGTTGAGTTGATGAACTGAATGCAAAACTCAGAGAGAGCGCCCTTGGAGAGGATCGCAGCCATTAGAATCCTTGATAAACTCATCAGCGTAGACTCACCAGTGACTGTGACTGTTGCCGAAAGAATACAAACAATTCACGAGAGTCGCAGTCATCCTTGGGGAAAACCGTCAGCCTGCAAGCAGTTGATAAGCAGCACAGACCTGAGCGCCCTTGGAGATGATTGTAGACAGAATGTCTTCCAATAGCCATTATGTTCAGTTGCATCCAATAGCCAATACGTTCAGTTGAAACCCTCAACCCTCAAGACTGAAAGTGGCTCGGCAAGTATCAAAGGCTCGGCAGATGACAACCGGAGCGCCGCAGGAGCAGCAGCGGCCAGCTGCATCGCCAGTGCTCAACTCGGTGGCCACAGAACGTCGTGCACGCGTCCCTGCAGCATGCACAGCAGGAGGGCCACCCGGGCCGCAGGGCAAGCATTCCCACGCTTGCACAGACGTCTCGCCTATGCTTAGTCCAGCGCAGCTCCTGGCTGACTGCTCTCAGGCGCCAAGGAGTGCAAGTGAGGCTTGCATGCTCCCTTTATGGAAAGCTGTGAAAATCTTCAGACGCATGCGCCGCAAACTCGTGAGTAGTGGGCATCAGCGATTGCGAATGTGCAGCTTTGCCCTGCACAGAATCTTCATTCCCACCCAAAATGGGCTACCGCTTGAGAGGCCATCATGAAAAAAAAGGAGGGCCAACGCTTCAGCAGCAGTCCTTCACGAGTCCAGCTTACAGAGGCCATCGGTGGTCATAGTTCGGCTCCGAAGACATTGTGTCCAAGGCTTGGGCCCAGCTTCCTGACCGCTTTTGAGGGCAAACACACAGTCCGCCCATCTCAAAACGAGTTGGAGAGGGACAGAACCCAGGGCCACAAGCCCCGCATTTCCCACCAAACCTGACAGTCATTCGCCGCCTCTTGCCTGCAGGCTTGCTGCTCAAAGCCTGAAGTGCGCGACGATGATAGTCTTTTCCTGAAAGTCAACCAGCCAACAACATGCGCAATCAATGGCATGCTCAATAGCGCCACGACAGGACGCAGCCCAGGCATCAAGGCCCTCTTGAATGTGGCTACCAGAAAGCAGGTGCGGTCGTGCCCCTGTGCCCATGGCTTACAATCACAAACTGAGTTGGTGGCTGTGCCATGTGAATCTGCCCAGCCAACCGAAGTGTGCCAATGATGGATGCCAAGCTGCGCTTCCTTTCTCAGCACAATTTATCGGTACTTGCAGGGCAGTCGGCTCAGCAAATTCACCAGATGGCAAGCTTAATCCACTAGCCAACTGCCTGGATCTGACAGTACCGGTTGCCCCATTCTTCAGGTCATCATACACCCCCTGTCCGAGCTCACCCAGGAGGTGTCCGCCACTTCCTTCCGCTCTGCAGTCAGCAATGAGATATACACGACGTCATGTGCAGCCAGCGAGGAGGAACACGCCACCCCCCCGGCATGTGCAATCAGCGAGGAGGAACACGCCACCCCCCCGGCATGTGCAGTCAGCGAGGAGGAACACGCCACCC
>QAXH01006716.1:10691-45669 GCA_004335635.1 Chloromonas sp. AAM2 | reverse complement strand
CGACACCACACCCCAGGCAGACGTCACAACACCACGCCGCGCACGGTCCACTCAGCAAGCTCAGGTGAGGGTTGGCACGGATGACAGTTGCAGAGACTTCATCATGGTAGGTGCAGCAAGCCAAGGTGGTGAAGAAAAGTGTGTTCAATCCGAGCTAGGGTAGCACTAGGGTTGGGAAAGGTACAAAAGTAAGACACCTAAAGGCCAGCCCTAACAACGGCCGGCATGGCCGGGCAATCACGTGTTGCACAGCTGCTGTTGCATACGAGGGTGCAAGAGACGCTGTGTTGGTGACCCCATGCTGCATGAATTGCTTCTCTCTGTGTCGCTTACCTCATTGTGTGTCTGTCTGCCTTGCAGGAGCCATGCGATACCATACCGGCTCATCTGAGGCTCGTCAAGTTCGCAAGCACCAGCGCGGCATCGGGCAGCATGGGCCCACCACAAGACCAGCGTGCTTGGGGCTATGGCCCACGCCAGGCTACTGACAAGGATGAAGATGAAAAGCCACAGTTGATCCAAGGGCTGGCTGACATGCCCGAAGTGAAGCGGCTGCACTTGGTCATGCCATCACAAGTTGGCCAGGCGTTCCTGCAAGGATTGACCAAGGTGGAGCTTATACTGAATCAACTGATCACTGGCGTACATGAGAAGAAGCGTGAGGTTGCTGATCAACAGAAGGAAGTGGATGACCTCAGCAGCCAGGAGGAGGCAGCCGAGCGGAACGCTGCAGAGGAGGGCGAGCGCAACGCCACCATGGCTGCACGCTGTGATGTTCTTGATGAGTGGAACATGCAGCTGATGCAGGAGAAGGCCATGCTGGAGAGCACAGTGGCGGAGTTGGAGCGCCAGCTCATGCAGCGCGGGGTGCAGGACACAGCAGAGCTTGATGGTCAAGCACAGAGCAGCAACAGCAGCAGTGTGCAGCTGCCTGTTACCCCTTGCATCCCTGCAGAGGGTGCGGTCAGCGGGCTGTCACATGATGTGGCTGTGGCGGTGGCGGCAGAGCAGCGCCCCAAGGCCGTTCCGCGCGTGCGCAAGGCCGTCAAGGCTGCACTGAGGCTGGGTGCTGCCGCCATGCGCCGTGTGTTTGTGTGCGGCAGTCTGGCCGTGCAGGAGCACGAGCCATAGCGGATAACACCAAGCTCTCTGATGTGCGCAACGACCATGTTACCAATCAATCCTGACCCAGTGGCATCTTGGCATCTTGTATGGCGCATGACGGATGTGATACACCCTTCTGCCTCCAACGGTAGGAGTCATGCAAGTGCAACGTTGTTGAACACAGTGTGTGGAACAAGTTTGTCACATGCCCGGCACATGCTGCATGTGATACCGTGACAGGCATTTAAACATGTTCTCAGACCAGTATGGCTGGCTGACATGCTGATTGGAGACTGCCAGGCCTTTTTGCAAATTATCTGACCTGGTATGCCTATTGAGCGTGCTTCCCTCCAACTCACTATGCCTCGGAACGTGATAATTACTGTTACCAGGCCCATGCCTCACGTGCTGATCACATGACTCACGTGATGCTCTCCATCTGTAATTTTCCTTTGGGTGTGTGTTGCGTTTGACTCTTGTTGTTCAAGTGGGGCCCTTGCTGCACTTGACGCACAGTGACGGTCCCTTTGTCAGAACAGATTTACTGGTTGACGTTGGTGTCCAGGGGCTCACCGATCTGTGGTACAGAACAGCTCAGCGAGTTGTGTTCAAGTTGTCCGAAGTGCTTCACAAGAGTAGCACAAGTGACAATAGCAGTCCTAGTAGGAGCTGTTCACTGTCGAGAGTCATGCACAACCAGCTGACTTGTAGAGAACAAAGAACGTGCAAGAATCTCCTCTTACATATCCAGGCGTTGGCATCAAACATATGCAGGGCCAGAGCCAGAACAAACGCAACGCAGATCATTTGTCCACTTGACCCATGCATCACGTCCTCTGGCCTGCCTTGCACGATGTCCTGCCGCATAGCACTGCCTGCAACACCTCCTCTTCCTCGCAACTAATGTCACAATGCACTAAGAAATGTACTTGTCTGCCTGCTCTGTTAGCAGCTTGGCACTTTTTTTGGCGTCCAGAAACAGTGAGTCACACTCATCTAGATCACCCCTAGCAATCTCATCTCGTCCGTTGGTGCGCGCGAGCATCATGGCTGGCGTGAGCAGCTGCACTGCGTGTCTCAGGCTGGTGCGCTCGCCCACCTCGCCCAGGAACGCAAGCGACTCCTCATCAATCCCTATGCCCTCAACCTGCAAAACAGGGACAAGACCATTTTGACTAAGATAACCGTCAAACACAAATGTTATGACGTAACACGTGATGTCAGACGGCTGTACATCCAGAGCTCGTCAGGGCAGTGGTCAGTTGACTTTTAATCTGCATTGGTTGGTGATAAGCAGCACATCTCGCTCACTCCTGGCTTGTGCACCATTGCACCAGTGCCTATCCCTGTGCTGCAAAACAACCTGATCCCACACGTCTGTCGTTATGCATGGGACCAGCGTGTCAGGCACCAGTGATGTGAGCTGCGGCATGACAAGTCAGCCAGGGCTGACGCGGCCTGCCGACTGACCTGTGCTCGTATGGCCAGGATCTGCACCATCTCCAGCGGTGTGTATGGCAGCGTGCGGATGATCACCAGCCGGTCCAGCAGATCCACAGGCAAACCGTGTGGGCTGGTCATGTCAGTGCCACGGATCTGAACCAGACAGAGAAGGAAGCAGGGCAAGCCCATCAAAACATGCACGAGCAAAATATTAGCCTTTCAATACGTGCCTGCATGCTAGGCCTGCTGGGACAAAGCTGGGATGACCAAACTGGACTGAACCAGAAGTCGCACCGGAGATCTCGTTTCCTTGAGTCTGTTCAACTTCAGAGAAAATCAAGGTAGGCCTAGTTTACGACCATCTAAGCACCACTTTATCACCAAGTTCGCTGCTTGCCCAACCTGTCTGACATGAGCTCATGTCAACCTGGCTGACATGAGCCTAGTTGCCAATACTCGCTCGCATCTGCAACCATCGCTGGCTTTTGCTCGCCCATGACGCACCGTGCATATGCCTCTGTTTGTTGCGAAGATGACAATGGGCGCCAGGCTGCTTTCCAACGCACGGTTGAGGAAGGTGAAGCACTCAATGTCCAGCATGTGAACCTGTGCACCGGTACAGCGTGCATGCAAGCCCTCACAACTATGACACAGCAATACTGCACACACCTGCCGCGGCACTGCCGGCTCTGCAGTGTGACATCCCATTCAACTTATGTTGTAACATCAGACAAGTAGATTATTGTAAGATAAGAGAGGATGACTGCACATGGAGACCAGAGTGTTACTCAATTCTCTGCTTTCTACAAGTTCTGGTTTGAAGCGCCTCGTGTCCCAACAACCGCCAACCCCAGACATCATCCTGAAGTCTGTGCCAGCCAGCCTCGATGTGACGCCAAGCCCGTGTGCATTGCATGTGCACCCTCCCCCGCCTCCGTCCCCCATGCCGCACCTCATCTATGAATAGCACTCCCGGCACCAGCTCCGCCACGCCCTGGTCAATGTACCGGTTGACCACCTTGTTGATCTCCTGACGCAACTTCTCAGTCACCTCAGTCTTCTTGGGCTTGAGCATCTGGAAGGGACAAGGACAGAATAACTGTTGCGTGCACGTTGGACTCATCATGGTGATGTTTTGATGATTCAACCTGAGCTGGTGCACCAAACGGTGGACCCGATACACTTCAGTACCAGACGCAGCAATAGCATCAGCTGATCCTATCCACCTTATATCCTTAGCGGCAAGCAAAGCTGTGAGCTATCATCAACAATCAGCAATCCTTCTTCCCTGTACAGCTGATGGGAACTGCTTCTCTTCCTCCAAGCCAAACTCTGCTTGTGGCACCAGCCCCCTCTGCTTTTAGCCTGACCTGTCCCATGACGCTCATGATGTCCTGTCCCCCCTGCGGCCGTGCGTTGGCCGAGTCCAGGTCGTGCAGCGTCACGTCCTGAACCACCTCCTTGCGCTTGTGAACGTCACCCTGACACAGCCGATCACGACAACAGGGCATTACAGTAACTGATGTGCCGCATGAAAGCCGGGACATCAGGTGCAGGCTGAGATGCTTGCGGGCAACCAGTGCATTCACTTCTTTCCCGTAAGCATGACATGCACACCACCACAACATGCAACAGGCACTGATGCACACACCGCCCCGCTCGTCCATGCAATCGCAACTAACCAACACATGCCAGGAGCACAAACTGCTGCTCGTTCCACATCCGCCCCACCCAATCCTCTCACACTGTCTTACGCCAGGATGCTGAACCGCACCACAGCAGAGGTAAACCCTTCCTGCCGAGCCGCCTCACATGCAGTGAACCTGTCCTGCCTCACCTTTGGCATGGGCACGTACTCCTCTGCCTCCAAGTCAAACTCGGTGGCGTACGAGTCGCACCGCCCCACTCGCTTGACTGCACCTGAGGAGGCCTCGATGTAAATCACATCGCCAGGTGTGACCTGCACACGCAATCATGAGCGTGTGACAAGTCTAAGGCATGACACATGAACGTATAGGCACGCATACGGCAAGTGTAAGACGTAAAATTGTGCACTGAACAGCCTGTCCTTGTGTATAGCTGCCCTGCCCTGCCCTGCCCTGAGCGCCCATGCGCAGATGACCAACGCAGCCACATGCAGCATGCAGTCTGCATGCCACCACCAGGGCTCAGGAGGAACAGCCATCTATGCCTTTCTCCCAATTTCGCGTATGCTGTGGCTGTGCGGCTGCAGTTGCACTGGATCCCTGCCAGCCCCACCAGCATGTGTTGTGGCTAGTTCTCAGGCCGTACCTTTTCTTTCTGCAGAGAATCATAGATGGCTGGGTCCAGCTTGAGCTGCTTGGTGCCTTTAACTGTTCTCAAACCGATGATGACGTGGCTGACCACCTTGCCATACCCAGCGCCTGTGCCTGTGGCCTGCGACTCTGTATACTCGGGAGTGAGCTCTGTAATTTCACCCTCATAGACCTCCTTGTTCTCCTTGATACGCAAGCCTGGGCAGCAGCAGCACAGGTGGCAGCGACAGGTCAGGCTAACCGAATGCATGGCAGTGCTCTGGTCTGTTGAGGACAGACAGTAGGCATAGGGCGCAGATGGCGATGATCGTGTAGGCTGCATCGATAACAGACAGCCACGTAATCCCTCGGTGCATAGGAGAGCAAGTAAGTGCAGCCCCCGAGTAGAGGCAACGTTTGACCCCTGGCATATGCGAGCATGAAGATGTGCTGAGCATTGGTGTAACATTGCAAACGTTGATCAGAAGCGCATGCTGGCCCATGCCAATCATGTAGGTTACAGCAAGCACTCAGTCACGCACCAATTGCCCTTCGGAAGTTCTCCATGAGCACTTCTGTCTTTTTGACTTCTGACGAGTACACCTCACTGCCCACCATGGGGCAAAAGGGCACTTTGGTACCCAGCTCCTGTGCTACACCAAGAGCCAAGGCTGTCTTGCCTGTGCCTGGTGCACCCGTCAACAAGAGCGCTCGCCCAGCCATTTTCTGCATGCATACAAGCAGTGTGCATAAGCTGGCGATGCCAAAAGGCTATGCAACGTACTGCTGGCCATTACATTGATCATGCTGCTCTTGCAAAGGCGTACATCAAACGAGTTGCTCTCTTGCCCCTCCATGTAGATGATCTAAGTCAACGAGCAGCCCGCGTGTTGACCATGCAGGGCTCAACTGGAGGCTGTCCTCGGCACACCTTTTGTCGGATCATGTCCACAACGACGCCACACGCCTCGCGCGCCTGCTCTTGGCCAACGAACCCAGCTGCCATCGGTATTGAGCTGCCATCGTCCTTGAGGCCCAGACCCTTGATATGGGTGTGGGTGGCGACACGCTGAGACTTGGTTGTGCTGGCTACCTCTTCAATACGCATCCTGCTCGCTCAGTCCGCTCAGGGTCGCCCCACTCGACACGATCTCAAACAGAACCCTTGTGCTTGGAAGACTGCGTTGCTTCAATGAGGTGCTGCTGAGATTGGGATTGTTGGTGTGCAATGTTCTGGCGTCTTCAACTCTGTGGGTCCAATTCAATAACTGCTGCTGCAAAATCAATACCTGTAGCAGCTCTGTGCCAAGTACAGATTATGACTGGCTGCAGCGCGCTCAAGTTGGCTAGCACTGAGCAGCAACAAGGGCCGCGGTGTTGAGTCCGAAATCTTCAGTTAGAAACGTGTAGCTCGTACGGCGAGTTGCTAAGAGCTGACTCGCTGTAGGTTTGATGACAGCACGTATACATGGTAAACTCGCGTAACAAATAACTGAGTAGATTGGTCTGAGCCGTACACCTAGCGCCTGCAGCACCCGTAACAAGCCAGCAGTCTATTGGCTCGTAAGGTTAAACATACAACACGAAGCCGCTCAGCCCATGGAGCTGCTAGGAGCGGCCTGAGGACGAGTGCGAGTCGCTGCTGGGACTTGCAGTAGTTTGTCCCGTCCCAGCAGCGCACTACAATGGCAGCAGGGAGCGGTGTCACGCTACCAGAAGCACCAGTGGACCTATCGCAGCTGCAGGATGTGTCCAATAGCGAGGCATTCAAGGTTGGCTCATCATGATGCAGCCAGCATCAGAGCAGAGAAGCAAGCTTTTAGAGCAAACAACGCATGTGCTCGTGTCAGCTTAAATGATGCAATCGGCCATGCGTGCTGCATGGCACCGACAGGCATGCTGCCTGCTTCATGCAGATCTTGGACGTGTTGACAGATGACGTGGTCATCAGCCATGAGAAGGCAGATGCCGCCAAATCACAGTTCGCCAAACTGCATTCAGCCCTCTTCGCAGCCATGGCAAGGGAGAAGGACCTGCTCATGGAAGCCAAGTCACTCAAACGCAAGCTTGATGTGAGTCAGCGCTTCCATACAAGGTCCTGCACAGGCTACAGGTCATGCTACAGCCTGGCTACCTGCTGCTTCTGTATGAACTACTACAGCCTGCTTGTCAACAGATGCTGGAATACACACCGGCAGGTGCAGCCTGTCCTGTGACTGACTGGTGCACATGCTGTTAGGTCTTCAGTGCTTGCACTCCATGGCTTGATCTTTGACTATCACGTGACGCAGGAGGACGAGCGTGCTTTCAGGGCTGGCATGACGGATGGCGGTGCAGACGCCACCATAGACTCGCTGCGGGAGGACGTGGAAGCGGCCATGGGGGAGGCGGCGCTGGCCCAGGAGCGGCAGCAGCTGCTGCAGCTGGAGGTCACGGACCTGCAGAGACAGGTACGTGCACAGCTCGTCTGCTTGCTCTGTTGCTCGCTGACTAACCATGCAGAGGCAGCACACATGCCTCAACACAGGCTGCTAGCACATCTTGACGGTGCCTTCCAGCGGGATCCATCATGCGGCATGATGCCTTGAATGCATCGACTTGCTTACTCTGATGGCATGCTCCACGGTCGCTTAAGAATTGAGGGGCCACAGACGCAGGCTATACCACACCCAAGCGTGCTGGCGCACCTTGCTGATGCCTTTCAGCAGGATTCATCATGAGGCATGGCCTTTGATGCATACAAAGCGTCGATACCCGGGGGATGTTGCTTACTTCAATGGCATGCTCCGGCAGCACTGTACCAGTGTGAGGGCAGGATACAGCTGCATGTCGGTCCTTCCCGCATGGCTTAGACGGATTCATCATGTGGCTCACTGGCACGAGTGTTATGTTCTGCTATGCTGTTGCAGCGCAATGATTTGGCCAAGCAGGGCCGTGAGTTGGCCGAGGAGCATGCCGCTGCTTTGGCACCAATGGTCGAAAGCCTTCAGGGGGAGGTGGAGACGCTCCAAGGCGAGGTGGTGTCGGAGAAGGCGCGTGTGGAGAGCACCCGACAGGAGCTGGAGGCATGCAGAGCACACATCGCTCAGGTGGGATGGCCATGCCAGGGGCAGGAGCATGGAGCCTATGGCCAGCAGCAATACAGCGGTCAATGGCGATAGTCAGACAAGAGGTGACAGTCAGACAAGTAGTGATAGTCAGACAACTGCATGCATGTCAGCAAGGATGGGTGGCCAGGGCAGGGCAATGAACACTGCTGGCCATTGGGCTGTTCATGTCGTCTACCAGAACAGATGAGCAGGGACTGAAGTGGAGTATCAACAACAGTGCAAGCACTGTGGGCACTGCATTTGATTTGGTCCTGGTTGCCTGATCCGACATGTGATGCGTGTCATGTGTGATGCAGTTGCTTGTCGACATCGACAACCTTAGTGCCGTGAAAAACCAAGAACGGCAGAATCTGGGCAAGGTGGGTCGTGCAGAGAGTGCCCAGGTATCAGCCAGGAGCCAGCATACTTGCAGCTGTCAGCGTGCGTAGCACAGGGCAGGAGAACAACTTCAGCTTGCAGGAGGTCAAGTCAAGGAGGTTGGCTTGGCACTGGGAAAAACCGACCATGATCTGTTTGTGCCACGTGGCCACGTGTGCAGGTTGACCAGTTGCCTGACAAGGCGAGGCGGCAAACAGAGGCCGTGGCGGGCGCACTCAAGAATGTCCAGGTCAGTGGCACACACGTGCTGTATTCCTGTGCAACACTGTATTCTGCGCTCCCATCCGTTGCCAGCAGCGATTGGCCCAGCCTTGGCATGCCTTGAAACCCTTACCCACTCATCACGTCAATGCATGGCCTCCCTTGCATGTGTGCTCACCCTCGGCCGCTTTGTCCTGATATGGTGCAGGGTCAGATGGAAACGTCCAACCTGCGGCTCCAGGAGGCTGAGACAGCACTGAAGCTGGTCCGGGCCAAGCAGCAGGAGCACGAGGAGGAGCACGCAAGGCTGCTCACAGCACAGGACAGAGGGCGCGTGCAGGCAAGCATGGCATCGGCGTTATAACATGCGCTGCATTGCTTTGGCTGTCACTAACCACATTTGCATACCGAAGCTAGAGGTGCAGTCGCTGGGAGCTGCCAGTACGGCCTCAATAAGTTGTGAAACCACGTGTAGCACATGTGTGCATGTGCGCAGGTTGAGGCCAAGGAGAGGCATGCAGACGACGTGCGCAAGGATGTGGAACTTGCAAGCATAGAAGCAGATAAAATCCTGGCAGACCAGGTCGAACTGGACTTGAAGATCAAGGTGAATGTCATACTGGGTTTGGGTGGGTGGCAGTTCAACTGGAACGACATGTACACGCAGCTGTCCAAGAATGCAAGTCAAACTGCAACGCACCTTTATCACTGCTCTCCCCACAGCCTGCACTGCCAGCCAAGCGTGTGTTGCTCAGACACCCAATGTCTGTCGTGTCACGGCGCACTCATGTGTGTCATGTGTCAACGCCACAGCGCACTCACTCTGTGTATACCGGCATGTGCTGTGCAGGGTGCATCTGGTTCCGTGAAGGCGGAGCAGGAGGCCCTTCAGCGGCGCGTGCGCGAGAAGGAGCTGATGCTGCGCCAGTGCAAGCTGGCCCAGACCTCCCTCGAGGAGGTGCGCGACAGCCTGCCCAACCTGCGCTTCCAGGTGGAGCAGCTGCAGAGGGACCAGGGCAACATGGAGACCCGGCTCAAGGGACAGTCCAGGGCAATGGAAGAGGTGAGAGACAGGGGGAGGGGCTGGGTCAGGTGGTGGACGGGTTGGGTAAAACAGCAGGCGCTGGAATGGGTCGAGGGCAGGGCAGTAGGTGCTGTTCAAGGCAACTGACGATATGTCTGCTGGATGGATGGAGTTGAGTTGCAACGGCAGGGTCCGGGCAGCAGTTTATGTATGCTTGATACATTCGTGACCACCTGCCAGTGGTCAGCATGGATACAAGGAATGTAAGGAGGTTGAGTGCAATGGAACGGCAGCAATCATCGCCTTGCCTGGCCTGCCTGCCTGCCTGTACGTCATTGCTGCTAGCTTGAATATTCTGACTCAGGCTCGTGACCCGCCTACATGCTCATCTGCCCCCACCCCTGACCTGTCCACCTCGCAGGTCAAGCGTGACCTTGACATCAGCATGAATGACTTCCTCAAGGAGGAGGCAATCGGCAAGGACAAGGCGGGCATGTTCGCACTCACAGCAAAGCAGGTGAGGACACAGGCTGAGGGCACATGGTAAGGGCACGAGGCAGCACAGCGCACTCATTGTGAGCGCTATATGCTAAGGTTCGGAGCTGCTGGGCACGGGACCACCCTGCCGGTCAAGGCAAGGACCAGCTGTTCTGGGAATTGAGCAAATGCCGACGACCCCACAGTGCGGTACAGACAGTTGTGAACTGGTGAAATCAAGGCCAAACAGATATAAGAACGTGGTGCCACGTGGATGTGAAATTTTGTGATTCCCTGATTGGTTATAAAGCTGACTCCGCGGTCAAGGCAAAAGAGATTGTTTTGAGATCGTTTAAAGCCAGAACCTCCCGTTTGCCTGCCTGATGCCCCTTTGGCTGCTGTCCTTTGTTCAGGTTGGCGGGATGGAGGTCGAGCTGTCGGAGCTGCGGAAGGAGGAGGGCGAGCGGGCCAAGATCCTCATGGACCTGGGCAGCCAGAGGGACAGGGTGGCGCTGTCCATAGCGCAGAAACTGGCCAAGGTGGGTGGGTAGGGACGGATGCAGTGCATGGGAGAAGAGTTCTGCGGGCTGGGCAGCGTCTCTCACTGACAGGTGCACTTGACATGATGATCAACTGTCCGCTTCCAAGCCGTTGCTGCTTTGAGCCCGCCTTGTTACAAGCTGTCCGTCCTGTAAGTCTTTCAGTGTGACTAACGTGTGGGCATCACATCTGGTGCCTTCCACACAAGTCCCGGCTGATTCAACCGTTGTTGATTGTATGTCTGGCGTGTCGCATGTGTGGATGTCATGTGGTAGCATCCACGCATATCTCCGCTGTCGGATCCCATCTGCCTGCGGACCTTGCCCCACCTTATCCTACCCTACCCTACCTAATACTACCCAATCCTACCCCACCCTTCCTACTTCTACCGCACACTACCGCACACTACCGCACACCGAAGGTTAAGGACGTGCAGCTGGCCGCTCGCATCAAGGAGGTGGAGCTGGCCGAGCTGAAGAAGATCAAGCGCGAGACACTGCGGCGCATCCGGGACTATGAGAAGCTCTACGACCTGGTCAAGAACCAGAGGAACAAGTTCGTGAACCTCATCCAGGTGCGCACACGTGTGTTCTCACAGCATCAATCGACCCTTCTCCTCAGTGCAAGACACCTACGTGCAGCACAGGGCGTCGCTGTAGGCGGGAGTGGCATCGGTCCAATCATCATCATCATCATCATCAATACATGGCTTTTCATGGTTCAACCCACGAGACTGCAGCTAATCAGTCCAATGACGCCTTGCAGAGGCAAGGATGTGCAGGCGGAGCCTGGTCTACAGGGTCCAGGGTGCCGGTCATGATGATGATGATGACACGGCGTTTTCCCACTGTACTTGTACGCTGCATGTTGCCCAGCTTGCGGACGTCCAGAGCCCTCAGTTGTTCATGCGTCTCTGACGCGTACTTTCACTGTGTGTCTCCAGGCCGCCAACCAGAGCACAACGGAAATGAAGGACAAGAGCAAAATTTTGACTAATGAATTGGACATCTTGCATAACGAGGTACGGGCACAACAGAACTGTGCCGAGGCCGAACTCCTGCTAACCCGCTAGTCACATGGACCGCCTCACCACTCAGCGACCTGACAGTGGCTACTTGTTATCTGATCCAGGACCATGTCATCAAAGGCAAGACAATCGAGACGCCTACTTGCGTGTCAGTACAGCTATGCTGTTTCGTTTGATCCCAGTCCGTCTGCCTGAAGCTCGACACAGACACACACACACACACACACACACGCATCTGCCTCATGTGCGTGACAAGCCTACGAGCCTTCTTCTCTGTACGAGCCTCCTTCTGCCCACATGCTCCTCTGCCCCTGCCCTGTCCCGTTCCCTCCCCAGGTCCACATGAAAGACAAGCTGTTGGTCCAGAGTCGCAGTCAGCACCAGTCCGCAGTAGCAGAGCGCGATTCGCTGCGCATCGAGCTGGGCAAACTGGGGTCGGCCTTCAGGGGCAAGCAGGACGCAGTGGACGAACAGGTAGGGTGAGGGTGAGAGTTAGGGTAGAGTGTGCCGTGCAACTGCTGGGGAGTTGACGGGCAGTGAGGGTGCACGGTCAGCAGCCACGTGCGTTGGCCAGATGACACAGTGGCAGTGGCAGGCCATGGTAATGCGGGTGGTGTCAATCCTCAGTTTTGGTAGTTGTGCACAGCCTCATTAGCCGCCTTGCCCCTTGCTTCCGTTGGTGGTAGTATGGTCACGTGTGTGCGTCTGCCGCTGCCAATGGCTGTGTTTGCCTACATGCCTCGTGCACAGATTGCGGAGGTAGACAAGCTCAACGCCATCATCAATCTTACTGAGAAGGAGATGCTCAAACTTCGGAAGCAGTACGAGGTGGGACCCAGAAGCAGCTTGTATGATGGCGTTTGCTTGCCCGCTGCATGTGCCCCGGTTTTTTTTTAAACCCCCTTACACTTTCCAACACATAAATCTACACACACTGTGTGGTCCTGTTACTGCTGCATAGCACCTTTCGTCTGTTTTTCTTGCGCCTTGCCTCACATGCCCATGCGCCCTGCATTGCAAACCCCCCCTGCCCTGCCACACAGGTTGTGATTGAGGCGCGCAACTACACGGGAATCATGTTGATCGACCGCAACGACGAGCTGTGCATTCTGTACGAGAAGCACAACATCCAGGACCAGGTGCTCAAGGCGGGGGTGCTGGAGATGAACAGGAGGGACGACGAGGCAAGGGTGCTCAAGCTAGCGGTAAGCTACACACCAAGTACAGATCAGTTGAGGCGTAGTGAGAGTTGTGATCACGTGGAGCCCAGATGCCGCATGTTGCATTGACGCTGGTTCGTGCACTGGCCGTCCACAACAGTGGCAGCTGGACAGTCATCGTAAGGCAGCAGCTGTTGTTTGTGAATGCAACACCCTCCGGCGCCGGCTGCACCCTGACCCGGATCCTGTACCTCAGGGCTGCCAGTTGCTGCAGGAGGGCACAGTACGCACCCAGCTCAATACAATTGCCAACCGTCTGGCCTCAGCATTTCTATACTGTAGGCGCACAAGTGGAACTCATGGCTAGGGCCTCTGCTGGCTAGTGTGGCACTGACAGGCCGTGTGCTGCACCATGTGTGTGCTGTGTGTCACAGGTTCAGGACCTTCAACGCTCCATAGCCGTGACCGTCAAGATGGTGCCCCAGGTGCCAGCGATGGATGAGGACGTAGCAAGGCTGCAGAAGGTGGGTGAGGCCACGAGTTGGGCCAGAGTCGAGTGAGAAGAACAAGGAAGGGGGGTGCAGAGCCGCACATCCTTCTGGCAGCTGGCGCGTCGGTCTGGTGCCGGTGGAGCATACGGCACACTTGTGCATGATTGGCTCACCTGGGCAAGCAAGGTGAAGACAGCGTCGGTGCAGGACGGCGTCACGGCGGCATGAGCCACGTTTCCGGAGCACCTACTGCACGCTATAAGCATGGTTTTGTAGCGGCTTGAGTATCAACATAAGACATGACAGAGCAGGTCAATACAGACGTTTGGGCAGTTGTGCTATCGGTGCAGTGCCGCTGGAGCATGCAGTGCAACTGTGTGCGATTGGCCCACCTGGGCAAGCAGGGTGTGGCTGCGCAGGACACTCAGTCCTCTGCCAGGACAACACAGCAGCATAACAATGCACACCGTGCTGTGCTTGCCTGTGTCACTTTCTGCAATTTCGCTGTGTCCCCATCTCAGGCCCTGCTTGAGACGCGCCGTGAGGCCGAGTCCCTGAGCCTTGCGTTAGAGAACCCGGGCAACCAGAGCAGGTGGAGGCTGCTGGAGGGGAAGATACCAGGTGAGGCCGCCAGGCAGACGTTTGGGCGGGACGGCTTGCAGAGGGAGGAGGTAGCTTTTGTAACAGTCCCACATAGTGTTACAGATACTCTCAATAAGCCTCTGAGTTGGCACATTGGTCAGCAATGGTGGGTGGGATGGGAGTATAGCAGACGGAAGCAAGTGGAGCTCTGGGCCGCCGACCAGCTGTGCCCCACAACAAAGGCAACCCTTGTCCTCTGTTCCTCACTCCAATGCCCAGTACTCCAATGCCCCCGCGCCCAAAGCAAACCCCTGCTCATGTTGCACTCCCACCCTCATCCCCCATTTTCAGACAAGGAGGAGCTTACCGCCAAGCTTCAGCAGCTGGAGGAGCGCCTGTCGGGTCGCAAGGAGGCGCTGCTGGAGAAAGAGCTCATCTTGGAGGAGGTCACGGCGCTCAGCGACAAGCTGAGGGCACAGGTGACTGCATGCGTGCATGAGCCTGTGGCGTCTTGAACGGGCATGAGGGCAGTAAACAGTTTGACGAGGGACGAACGAAGCAGGGGCAAAGCCGTGATGCTGTTGCCTAGCAAAAGATGTCCTAAGAAGCAATGCACTGCTGGTAATCATCTCAACCGCATGACAGTGTTTCTTGCTCGCTGACGCATGTCCCCATGTCTGCCGTTATCTCACAGGCCACTGAGGGCCGTGCTGACACACTTGAGTTGGCCAAGAACGTGAACGAGTACCAGCTGAGGCTCAGGGCGGCCACACGCAAGATCATGGCAACGGTGTCAGAACTCTCCATGTACCAGGTGGGTGTGCAAAAAACGAGGATTGTGTTCTTGGTAATGCACAGGGTGACTCGACAAGGATACCTTGGACAAGGGTTGCATGTGCCACAGGGCCTGGTGAGCCCAGATATTGCTGCACCAACTGCGCCCGGTGCACGTGCTTTCACAGCCAACCAGGAGATGTCTTCCCCTCATGTGCTGCACCTAAGCAATGGGGTATCTTAGTGCAGCAGTTTTGCCACGTGATACGTCAGAAAATGGTTCATGATGGCAGCCAGTGACCTTGCTGGTCTCCTGGTGTAAACATGGTTCAAGCACTTGATGCATCAGTTCCGTTCCGTCCTGCTTGCCAAGCTCGTCCTGCACTCCACCTCGCTGTGCCCACTGTGCTCTCAGGCCACGTCCCTGAAGCTGGGTGCTGAGCGCGAGGAGCTCGTTAGTGCAGTCACCACAGCCCGGACGCGGGAAACACAAGGACTGCCGCCTACGGACGATGCAGAACACGAATGGTGGGTGGCAAACACTGACACCCAGGCGAGCATTCACCCAGGATTAAGAGGTCCAGCCAGTGTCAAAGTGTATGGAAAGGGAACTATCTGAGCCTGGTGATTGCAATTTTGTCATGGGATGTGCACCCCTTGTGCCTGATACCATTCAGCGACACGTCCCAGGCAAAAACAAAGACGGGTATATAGGATCAGTGGGTCAGTGGGTCAGTGTCATCTGTCACTGGGATGTGTTGCTGATGCTGGAGTTGGTAGACGCTGGTGACTTGTGCAGCGTCTTGTGGCCTTCCCTGAGTGGAAAACAGCGCCTGGTAATGATGGGTGACTGAGGCTTGCCTCCCAGGACTGCAGCTCCCTGCTGAGGTCAACCCCAGGCTGCGATGGCACCAATCACATGGGTGCACAGGGGGGACGGCAGTCGATACTAGTGACCGCATTGTTTTTTAACCATGCCGTACTGTGTGTTTGACTGTGCAGGCAGCGCATGTTGCGCGAGCAGGACACACTGTTGTCCCTGGCTGCCCAGAGGGCAGAAGAGGGGGCAGCATTGCAAGCACAGGTGGGCACCATGCATTGATGAAAAGGGGGGCATGTGAGGAGGGTAGCCATGGCACAAGGTCTGAACTCTGGGCTGATGGCACCAGCAATGGATGTTACCAACACGACAGCTGTGCATCGGGTCAGCTGGGTGCCTGTATGTGTCATGGGCATGCATGTGAGGTTACACTGAAGGTCGACACACTGCAGCCTCAGCAGCTGGGACGACTCGGTCGCAGAAGAGGGTTGAAGCAACTCGTCAGCAGTATGGCAGTTCCGTGGTACCTGCAGGGCGAGGCATCTGTGCTTGTGCTTGAATGTGTGTCTGCCTGTGTTTGTGTAAATGCAGGCGACTGGAGTTGCCAGCACTGCAGACGCCCGACCCAATGCCTACATTCCTGAAGACATCGGCATCCCCAAGCCTTATGGTAGGAGCCACACACACGCATGCACACTCTGTCTGGTGTGTAATTGTGGCCCATTAGTGTCTGGCCCGCAAAGCAAATGTGTTTTTGCAGGCCTGAAGGGCTGACCACCCTGAATGCTTCATGTTTGCATGGCAGCCGAACGGTGATTGCTTTGTCCCGGTACAAGGCGTGTGCTGTCATCGGACTTGAGTTGAGTTGAGTTTTCGGCGATTGCCTGTTACAATACATGCGTACTTGGGTACCGCCCATGTGCATCATGGTTCTCACATGAGCTTGCCTTTCCTTGCTGCTGCAGGCGCCTTCACTCCCTTCAAGCCCTCAGAGGCAGGCACCACCATGCGACATATGCGAAAGCCTCAACCCAAGGAGATTGTCATCTAAATCAGCACATAGCTGGCACTCGCTGGCGGTATCGGTGCTTGGTTTACACTGCTGTCTTGGTTTCGACCTTCCAGGGCCTCAGCAGAGCCTTGCCTGGTGCTTGATTTGTGTTGTTTTGGAAGAAGCCACACTCGGTGGGTAGACATTTGTAACTTCGGATATGTTTGGTACGGCGTGCAGTAAAAGACACGGTAGTTAACGTTTGTGGTAACAAATTTTACAATGGTTGATGGACAAATGGGGTGATCAGATCATGCCCCACGGAAAAAGGCTTTGCTAAAACCTTTGAGCCCATCAGTTGTGCAGTGTGACACAGAGTGGCACAACACGATCATATGCGCTCCAAGCAGATAGTCACAAGTCTGCAGTTGATGGCGTCAATAGACATAAACAGTGCAGGAAGGAAGATGAAGTGGTCAATTCATACCCAGGGCCAACAGATCCTCCCAGCCGAAGGTAGTTATATGGCTACAGCACCACCCACAAGCAGGAACAGACTACAGCAGAGATTGTTTGTGCTGAGTACCAATGGTAAGGGGACTCATGGTGGCCCTCCTGCATATGACTTGTAGCCCGATCCTCCAGATCTGCTGTAGCATGCCTTACAGTAACAGGCCAAGTGCGAATGCCGCATGTACAGCTGTTGCACAGGAGGTCAGACCGCTGCTCCGAACATTGCAATTGAAATCGATTCAAAACCCGCGGATTTCCGGCATCACGTGCGAGGCCTTTTTCGCGCGCTTGTCAGCCAACGATTTGTTTCAGGCATGCACCGGACGTGGCGTAAGACCAGCTGCGTGGCCAGCGCTGATCAGGCTGTCTCGGCATCAGATTTTTCCGCTGATCCATTTTAACGCGCCAAGCATCCGGCCCTGCACTCGTCACTTCAAACGCGCCAAGCGACCATCAAGATCACAGCACAGTCAATAGGCTTATTCACCTATACTTCTGCTGAGGCGCGACGGTCTCTCATTGGTCCGAAAGGGACTTTTGATTCCGAAGACTTGACGCTGGGCGCTCTTTGAGGTAGGCTTTGACAAAGCATCATGATGCTGAGTGGGCCTCCTGTCTAAAGTATGGATTGGCCCAACATGAACAATTCGCGTGGGTTGGCTCAGAGTGTCCAAGCTTAAGGAGCATTTTCAGCGCTGTTCCTGTTCCAAGTAGTCAAGTTTTCATCATGAGAGCTCTACAGCACCTAAGCGCAGCATAATCAATGTCATTGCGAAGCGGGATTCTTTGCGGGATTCACTTTCCTACCATTTACCGCGGGTTGTGCCCCGCCGTGTTCGACCGACAGTTCGACGAGATTGCAGCAGTCTCGTGTATGTTGCATCAATACCAGAGAGCTGCCCGCACCTGTATGCTTTGCATGCATCGATAAGTCACGGAGAGGTACCCTAGGGGAAGGATACCGCTCTGAATGCGGCGACGCGCCGTCTTTGCATTGGTTCATGCACAGCCCTCGCCTGAGCATGCATTCCTTCTGAGCCAGAGGTCGTGCTGCTGACGCGATCTGACTCACGGTTATCGCTGACCTGACTGGTGGGCGACTTGTAACGAGTTGAGTTTGACTCTGGTGCATGCTTCTCTGTTTTCAGGGCTCCTGCAAGACCATAGGGACCCTGGGGACCTCAATCGTAAGCTCGTCAACAGCAGGCCAGCTCTTGGCAAAAAAGCAGGGAACACACAAGTTACATGACCCGTCCCAGCCCCTGGCCCCCCGCCCTTAAACCTCAGACCTGCTGGCCTGACCCAGCACCATATGTGACAACAGCCTCCTGAATTCCAGCTCTGGCGAAGTTTTGTGTTTTTTAGCAGCTCCGTTACATCTGTCATTTTCCACTTCAGTTCTGCGTAGTTGACCCGCATTGTGGTCAGCATCGCGCCCCTCAGCTGCCAGACCCTGAACACGTGCGATGCTTATCAGCCAGCCACCATTTGACGTCAGCAGTTCTCCTCGCCGCAGCATGATGATGGGTGATCACTCTCTCACCTACCCAGCCACTGAACTAGGGTGTGGCAATGGCAAGGCCTCAGGGGACGCAAGCGACGCCCTGACATGCGAGGCACTGGCAAGGACGATGGTTGCCCAGGCGCTGAGGGCATCCATTCCAAGGCCACATTCCCCTGCTCCACCCATGGGTCTCACACACAATGACGAGGACAACGTGCCCCGTAAGTTAGAGCGCACAATCAGTGCAGGGGGCGGCCCCACCTCTTCTCACACTGCATACGTTAAGCAATCGCAGCACAAGCGCTCCCTGCTGCAGCTGCAGAGTAACAGCGGTGATGTCACGCCGCTGCGCTCCCCGTCGCCACGCTTGCCTGGCCCACCCCTGCTGCAAACCTCCCAGTCCCTGCCAGAGCACCAGCTCCCATCCACAGACAACAGCCAACTCGTTACCAGTTCAAGTATTCTAGCCGCAAAGGCAGCTGCTGCACAGGCCGTAGCATCAGCCATGCCAATAACAAACTCTGTTAGCGCTGCGCCTGCTGAGCAAGGCAGTGCTGCCTGTGCAGCTGCTGCTGCAGCTGCATCCCTCACACCCAGCGCACCAGCTGCCAAGTCTATGCTGGCCCCTTCCGCCCTTGCGCTGGTCTCTAGTGCCCTGCTGGCCAGTGGCGGTGCGCCACCCGGTGGGCTGCCCTGTGCTGCTGCAGCCGGCGCTGGGTCTGCAGCCGGTGCCGGAGGCTCGGCTGAGTCAGCAGCCTTGGCTGCGGCAATAGCAGCATCCAAGCTGGGCTTGGCAGACCAACTGAGGGGTGCCCTCGCCTGTCACGAGCACATGGCAAACGCTAGGTGAGACTGGCGCACCTCGCATATTCACTTGCACGTAGCATCAAATGTCTGTCAGACACAGAACTGGCCTAACTGGTGGCGTCTGTGTTGGGTCAATGCCAGGTTTAAGGTTAGGGTGTACGGCCTAACCCTTCCCAGCTAAAGAGCACGGGGCAAGTTGGTGCAAACTGCAGGCTGTATATCGCTAGGGTGTTTTGCAGCATCATGTGTCATAATTGCTGGGTCTCTGGGTTTTAGTCTTTGGGTTGGAGTGTGGTTTGCAGCGCTGTGTTTCATACGTGCTGGAGTGTGCCTGTGTTTGCTCAGGGACGCCGAGGGTCGCACATGCCTTCACTACGCCGCTGGGTACGGCCATGAGGATTGTGTGGAACTGCTCGTAAGCCAAGCCGCGGACGCCAGGTGCGGTGTGCTTAGTGCTCAGCTGGAGAGAAGAATTGTCATTGCCATTGCCATCGCCAGCGGACGCGGACGCGCGTGCTACCAGCAAACGACGACTAACGTACCAGCAAGGCAGCACTTGTTCTGTTCACCTCCCTGCTCAATACGTTGTGTCTGTGCTCGAAGCAGTACATCCAATGTGGTTTGGTTTCTTGTGCTGTGCGGCACTGCAGAGCTCAGGACTGCAATGGGGACGTGCCACTGCACTTTGCGGCCATTCACGGACACCCCATGTGTGCATACAACATTGGCAAGGTGTGTAGCGACTGATAGTTGGAATTCTTTTCTTTTAGCACACCCTTGTGCCTGGTATATTGTGCGCTGGCTGACTCTACCAGTTGCTGCTTACTGCTATGCACTAGATGAAAACAGCTGTTTGTTGTTGTGCTCTGCAGGCTTGCTCGTCCGCAGCACTGATCAAGAACTCGCGCGGTCAGACCCCCATTGATGTGGCAGTTGCATGCGAGCGCAGCGAGGTGCTGAACGCAATGCTGTTAGCATGTGCTGGCGATGCATCGGAGGTGGGGTCCTGCCATGTAACCACGCAAAGCAACTGTCAGCAGTAATTGGCAGGCACAGTCATGCTGCATGGACGGCAGGACCTAACTCTATTGGTCATGTTACATGCGCCCTTGGGCTGCCCTGTCTCTCCTCTCTTCCACGATGCCCTGTCATTTGATGTTGGCACGGTGCATTGCTTGCCCTTTCCTCATTGGCATGACGCGCCGCCTGCCCTTTTTTCATTGGCATGACGCGCCGCCTGCCTTGTTCTATGCAGGGCGCTGTGCGAGCCATGCGCAAGCTGCTCCAGGAGGGCGCGGTGCCGGACACCTGGGCGCCCAACGGCAGCAGCGCACTCATGCTGGCGGCCTCGGTGGACGGCACTGCAGCGCTCAAGGTGCTGCTGGCGGCAGGGGCGTCTATCAAGCTACAGGTAGGCAACCGTTGCTTGCAGAGTAGGGTGTGGGGTCGGCGGGCGGCGGTCTTGAGGCTGCAGCTCAAAAACAATGATGGCAGTGGCGTTTGCAAAAAGGCAGCAGGTGTGGCATTCTGTGTAAGTACCCTTCAGCCAATACAGGTCCTGTGCAATTTCGGCTTTGTGAGGCAAGATGAGATGCAGGCTGTCCTGCTTGGTGTGTTTGGCTACATGTGTGGGACCCCTGCTGCGCAGGATGCCCTGGGCCGGTCCGCCCTGATGTTTGCCGCGGGCAACTGTGCGAATGCTGCCCTGATTACGCTGCTGGATGCCAACGCGTGCATGGCGCAAAGGGACAGGCGCGGCAGGTAGGAAAGGCACGGGAAGCCTAGAAAGCCAGAGGGTGACGGGGGGCAGAAGCCCCTCATTGTTGTAGGCACCGCACAGTCGCTTGCAAGAGCTACCTTGAAGCCATCGCGAAATGCAACCCTTGGGGTGCCCACCAGGCGGCTAGGAACTCTTTGCCTTGCCAGGCTGATGTTGCGTATATTGTCCAACCCTTCTCCGCTGTTGCCTGCTGCCTGATTGTGCAGGAGCGTGCTTGACTACGCTCCTGAGGGTGAGTCAAGATGCACCTCGAGGCAGAAGCAGTTGATTCTGCCTCAGCCTGCGCTTGCTTATGTGGGGCACGACTAGTCCATGCGTGCGGCAGGGACTGTCAAGCACGGGTGGCGTCACTGCTCTGCCCTCCCCATGCCATGCACCGCAGGGTCGGCTGTGCGCGCCGTGCTCGAGGAGCGGCTGCGTGAGCTGGAGCTGGTGGCACGCCAGCGGCAGGAGGACCTGCTGGCCAGCCTGGGCGAGGACACAAGCGGGCCAACAGCGGGCAAGGCGGCAAGGGCAAAGGTGCGCCACACGTCCAACTGTGTGCTGTGCGTAGGACCCATGCCCATGGCCTGGTGTTGTCAATAATTTGGATTGCATAGTAGTGACGGGGAGAACGCTTGATTATCAAGCAGATGCGTGGCATGTTAAGCATTGTTGTGCGGGCGTTAGCTGATCTCCGCTGGTTGTGTCAACCTGTGGTCACAGGATGGCGGCAGGGGCAGCTCAACGGGGTCTGTGACCAGCAATGGCAGCCTAGGTGCACATTCCACCGGATCCACCACTGGCAAAAAGAACAAGGCTGCCAAGAAGACGGCCGCGACGGCGGCGGCAGTGGCAGCTGCAGCGACGGAAACAATTTCATCCAGCAACTCCAGCCTTGCTGCTAAGGTTTCACCAGCAGCGACCAGCCAGCCAGCTGTGACAGCACCAGTAGCAACGCCTGCGGGCCCTGTCACAGCCGCTGCTCCTTCCAGCTCTGCTGATGCCGTGCCTAAGAAGGTGGTGGTAGGTGCACTTGCAGGCGCATGGGGCAGCCCATTGAAGCTGTCCGCCACCTCGTCCCCACAGGCAGCCAGCAGCCCTGCTTCAGCTGAGAAAGTTGGGACAGGCACCAGCAGTGCAGCAGCAGCAGCTCGGTCTCCGCTAGGTGCTGCACACGACAATGCGCAGCCGCTGGACATTGCACTTGCTGATGCAATGGATGATGGGGAGGCTGGCGACGGAACTGAGGTCAGCAAAGAAGGTCAGACTTGGCAGGTGGTCAGCACAAACCGTGCTGCTAGGAAGGGCTCAGTGGCGCTTGGTGCCTTATCACCGCAGTCCCTTGAGAAGCTGCCTGTGTCTGGTGGCGGGTCGAGTGGCAGGGCGGCAGGACAGAGCTCCCTCGGGTCGCACTCCCGTGCACTCGCACTGCTTGTTGGCCGCGCAAGCGTGGAGCGGAAACTGTCAGCGAGTGGTGCACCTACGGGCGGCGGCCTTGCGCGTGTGGGCTCCGGTCACTCCTTAAGCAGCATGGGATCGTGTGACTCACACCCGTGCTCGCGAACGTCATCTGTTGGATCACGTGGGTCGCACTCCTGGGGCGCAGCTGCAGCACATGCAGCCAGTGGCAATGTAGCGTCAGTGGCGTCAAGATTGGCAGCTGTTGGGCCTGTAACGTCAGCACCCGCGGCCTCAACCTCAGCTGCCACAGCTTCTGCAGCACCTGTCAACGCATGGACCGCTCGCAAGGCTGCTGCCAGCACGCCTGCACAGGACTCGCCTGCTGGTTCTCAACCCGCCAGCCCTGCACCAGTCACTCCGGCTGCTCCCAAGGCAGCAGTGCCTGCAGCACAGCGCACCTGGGCAGCCACCGTCTCCCCTGTGAATGGGGGGACAACCATCGCAGATTCCGAGCATGCCCCTGCCAGTCCTGGCTGCACCAAACTGCAGGCCAGCCCTGGCAAAGCAGACTGTACCGCTGCGCCACAAGCAACAGCTGCCGCAATCGAGACTGCCCCTGTGCTTGCGGCCAGCCCAGAGTCACCCGCTGACAGAGATAGCACTCCTTCGGCTGGCAAAGACAACACTTCACCGACCGAGATAGCTGTGCAGGCTGTACAGGAGACATTAGTTCTAAACCAGGACGATCCTACGCCTGCTTCAACCGCCTCTGCTGTTCCAGCAGCACCTCCCATTGCACCAATGCTGAGTGAGGCATCTGCGGTCCCGGCACCTTCAACATCACCCACCGCACCTCACCCCTCATCGCCAGCCTCAACAGCCAACCCTGCAGCGCAGCCACTGGACTCGATTGACACATGGAAGGGGCGGTTTGCTGCAGAGGAGCGCGAAAGGCAGGCGCTGGAGCAGCGTGTGGCCGAGCTGTCAGCCCAGCTGGCCCAGCTGCAGCCGCAGCCCAGTGAGCAGCAGCCCTCAGCACATGAGCCCACACAGGAGGCGCCCAGCAAGAGCCCAATAGAAGAAGGTACCCAGTCGGGCGATGCCCCAACGGCCCCGGGTGCCGCGCAGACCAGTGGCAGTGCGCCGGGTGCGGCAAGCTTTGACTTGGCGGCTGTGGAATCCCTGCTGGAGCAAGCTGTGTACATGGAGAGGATCAGGTGCGCGTCTGTGCATAGCATACCACTGAGGTTTCACATACAGCTTTACCATTTAAGGTATTCTATCAGATAAGGCTGAGACTGGACCACTACGCGTGTACAGGGTGACTGAGCGTATACAGGGTGTGTGTGTGCGTGTGTGCTTTCAGCATGTGGCGTGAGCATGGCCATTGTGTGCATACAAAGCGTAATGTTGGTGATTTCTACTCAAACAGCTGGCCACCTCGGCATGACATTCATCTGCTGTGCCAATGTGCTGTGTTTTCACAGGATTGTCACTCATCTGCTGTCAGTGGGCATGACTCCTTCAGCGCTGGTCACTCTCCTTTCGCCCCTGGCCACAAACCCCCCGGCCGCTGCTCCTGGTTCCACCCCACCACTTGGCATGACTGGCCTTGTGCCACCAAGCGTCAAGGCCCCTGTGCCAGGCCGGCCAACCAGCCGATCACATGCATCCAACGACTCTCACGACCATGGAAGCATTCCTGAAGCAGGCGAGCCTGTGGCAAGCATTGGTGCATCAATCAGTGCTCGACCGTACACCACCCCACTGCCTGATGTGCCAAATGCACCAGGCGCTAACGCAGCCCCGGCTGACGATGCCAGCGACCCTCCAACTGCTTCTACACCTGTGGCGGGCCTGATGCAGCAGGCTGGTAGGCAGTCCCTGTCACTGGGTGGCTCTGCCGATGACGCTGAGCATTACACAACAGTTGCCCACATTGCAGCGGCTGAGCCTGCACCAGCTGCAGCGCAGCCTCGGAAGGCGATGGATGCAGCAGCTGCAGCACGCAGCTTTGCCCTGGCAAACAAGATGAATGTGAGTGCGCGCGCGGAGGACAGATCATCACCCAGCCGTGAGAGGCAGCAGCCGCAACAGCCGCAGCAGCAGCAGCAGTCGCGCCCACCGCGCACTGCAGCAGAGGCAGCGGCCGCCCACGTGGCTGCCATGCGGCTGCAGCAGAGCATGCAGCAGCTCCCACCACGCCCAGCTATGATGCCATCCGTGCTCAGCGATTCGCAGATCGCGGAGCGACTGTCTCAGATCTGCCGGCAAGGCCCGGTGCAACCACGCTCTGGTGCTGAATGGGATGCTTACCAGTTGCAGGCAGACGCTGCAGCAGCTGCGGCGGCGGCGGCAGCAGCAATAAGGCGGCGGGATGGTGGAAGGGTAGCAGCGGTTACAGGCCATCTGCCGAGCAGGTTCTCCCAGGAGGATGCAGCACATACCATGGGCATGGCGCGCCCTGCTTCGTCTGCGTGCCTCATGTCTGCTTTGCCAGGTGGTGTGGACACGTCGGCCCTCCTGGCTGGCCGATACAGCAACAACTTCTTTGATGCTGTTGGCATTATGGCCGGGGATGATGGCGACCCACTGCCAGAATGTGGTGACATATCCGCTGCCCTGGCCATGTCAGATGATGACGATATTTCTGAGGCTCTGGAAGGCGCAGCTGCCGGTCTGGCGGCCTACATGGCAGGAGGCAGTGCTGCAGGCTTGTCGATGGGGGCACGCCCAGCCCACCGCTCGCTGGACATGGGACATGGGGCCATACGAGCACCATCCCCGTCACCACAACTTGCATCATCTTACTCTGAAATGAGTGGAGGCGGTTTGTTTGCGTTCATGCCGGCACCTGGCAGTGGCAGTGAGGCCGGCACGTCAGCACCTGTCAGCATCCCAACCCCGCATGCTTGCACTGCAAGCCAAGCACAGCACCCATTCTCATGTGCTGCACCGCAAGCCGCCACTTTTCCTGCTCCAGCTCCCCAGCCTGGTGTCCCAAGTGCCTCCCCGTCCGTTACTAACCCATCCTTCCCTCCTCCGCGCCCAATCGCTCCTGCTTTGGCAGCAGCAGGACAGGAGGCGCACGCCGCTACTCGCATCCAGTGGCCGCCCGTACCACGTAATACCACAAGCCCCAGCAGGCAGAGCTCCCTTGCCAGCAGCCCTCAGACGCACAGCGCCTTCGCCTGGGGCAGGGTGGGTGTGGCTGGTGGCAGTTCAGGCGGCGCAAGTGCAGCTGCCGCAGATCAAGGCACGTCACCCGCTTGGGACGCATCTGATGCTTTGAAGGGCAGCCGGAGCAACGCCGTGCCATGCCCGCTGCCGCGACCGGTGCAGCCGTCCTCTCTCCGCCCAAGCCCTGCACCCCGCGGTCCGCCACCCTCTTGCCCCGGCCCCTTCCCACCATCGCGTGGTGCAGGGTCCGTGTTAAGCCCAACAGGCGGCAACGATGCATCCAGAGCAGGGTACCCAACACCAACTGGCTCATGGTCGAGTGCCAGCCAGCCGCTGGTGTCCGTAATGGGCTTTCACTCCCAAAGCTCGGATGGTACTGCTGCTGGCGGTGCTCCACGCGGCCTGTCCAATCGCATGCTGAGTGGCGCTGACAGCGTGCCCTGCATTCCTGTTGATCGCACTGGCGCAAGGCTGCCGGCGAAGAGCGGCTTGTCTGGTTCCATGGGCGCGAATGGTCCAGCTGACATCGCACGCGCCATGAGCCAGTTGGCATCTATCAAGGTCACCCAGCAACATGCCCCCAATGGTGAAGACAACACAGCTGGTAACGGCAGCAGCAGTGCTGGCAGTGTTGGACGCGACGGGACTACTGGTGGCGGTGTGGGTTTGAGTGTTGATGATGTGGAGATTCCACCCAGTGCAGTC
Organism: Chloromonas sp. AAM2; assembly: GCA_004335635.1. NCBI lineage: Eukaryota > Viridiplantae > Chlorophyta > Chlorophyceae > Chlamydomonadales > Chlamydomonadaceae > Chloromonas > Chloromonas sp. AAM2. The sequence continues at coordinate 19,399 of QAXH01006716.1, read as the reverse complement.
AGGCGATCACAGGCCTGCCGCAGTGGTGTAGCCTCACCCTTTGGCATGAGCGCATCACCTCCCCTGGCTAGCGCAGGGATGATGGCAGCAGAGCAAGCACTGGCCAGGCCCGGCTTCAAACAGGCAACCCCAAATGGGTGTGCAGTACCCGTGCTCAAGACCCGCTCGTCAGGCCCCGCCGCCGTGTCCGCTGCCGCCACCGCCACCCCTGCCACTCTTCAGTACTCCCCCTCTCGCCACATCGCCATGTTTGAGGGCGCAAACGACCCACTCAGGAGCGTGCGTGCTGGCTTTGCAGGACACAACTGCCCAGTGGCAAAGCCGCCACTGTTTAGGGAGCCCGGTGCCTGGCATGTGCAGGGCATCAGGACGGCCTGCATGCCCAGCCCCTGTGGTAGCCCGGGAGGAGCGGGTGGTGCATGGGGCATGTGGCAGGCCAACGCAAGTTCAGGCGGTGGAGTTGCAGGAGCAGGTGGAGTGGCCCCTGCATGGAACCAGGCGGATCCAACGGGCCGCTGCCATGCAAGGCACTCCAGCGATTCATGGGCGCTGCGATCGGCCAATGCAGCCACCCAGGATGGCCTACAGCTGCCAGATTGCCTGTGATGTTTCCATGGCCAGTTTTTGTCCAACTGCTACGGGAATGGGAGATAGATTATGAGAGGTATCTGGACCAGTTAGCAGCACAAGACGGTTTTGTATCTGCGGTGTAGCGCGCCGTGCTAACAGCACAGTTCCGAGCTGAGTCATCTGATGCTCGCTACTTATTGTGTTCTAGCGTGGCGACACATTCCGAATGGTTCTGAACCCCCCCCCCCTGTGTAACTGAGCGCTCTTCCTCAGGGGCTCAGGTAGTATGGGACTGCTTGTGACCATGGGCCTCACGTTTGGTTGCGCGCATAGGAAGAAGGCCTCAGACGTAAGGAAGTGCTGTAGCAGGTAGTGAGCATGGCGTAAGCACAAGGTGATTAGTAGAGTGCTTGTATACGTTGTATGCGCATCTTGACAGGTGCATGTTGATTGTGTTCCGAGTCATTGCGTGCGGGCGTGTGACACATGGTGTAGTCAGGTTGTCAGGACTTATGCCCACTGTTGCAAGAATGCACACACAGACGCAGTTGTAAGCAGTTGTGCAGAATATATGCAGTTGTACAAGTTGCTTGACCAGGTGTATGTCGTTCGGCTTTCAGGCCTGCCTGGAGCCGCCTTGCTTGTATGTTTTTGGTCGTGGCGAGAGAGGTTCGCCTGCACACGTCATAGCATGGCGTTTTCACAGTTTTTCCCCTGCCTGGTGGTGTCGTGTTGCTAGCACACACACCATCAGGACCACCCTCTTCATATCGCATGAACACCACTTTTCTAGCCACCCTTTTCTCGGCATCTTCCGCATGCAAGTCAATCTGAAGTCGCAAGAGCTCAGTGCTGGTGGTTCCTATGCTTGAGAACCGCGCGTGGCAGGCCACCCGAGTTCAAATTTCCCCTTGGTCCATCGGTGCGGCTTCCTTGAGGCCACAGTCAAGTGCTATTCAATGGAGTGAAGGAAGTGAAATGATGGGATGTATTGGCGTTCTTCTTTAGGCCCTGAGGTAATGGTATGTCAAGGGCCGCGCTTAAACGCATGGAATCGCGGGGCGTGCTGTCTGCCGCTTGCAGACCGTTGTCGTGCCTGCAAAGGTTTTCAGCTGCAATTTATCATGGTCAGTGGGCCTGACTGCATTGGTGAATTTTGTGCTGTCTGGCAGTATCACCCAGGCTGTGATGGAATTTCTGGGACTCGGCCAAAGGATTCCTCCCTGCTGTTCCACCACGTCAGGCGGGTGGGAGATGTCAACACATGCTGGCCATGGAAGGGCATTACACAAAGGCATGAGCGGCGAGCAGGTACGAATGACATTAAAAAAAGAAGTTTGCCAGTTCTGGGACAGTTTTGGGACTGGCACCGTGATGAGGCTGTCAGTTGTCTGTGGGGACTAGTTTTGACTAGTTTTTTTCAGGAGTGTGCTCATACTAAGTTTGTATGGTGGTGAAAGTGTGCCCATTGTGGTGTTGGGTTAGTGTCATCTGCTACTTTACAGCAACCCAATCACACTTCACAACTGTTCCAGTGGTATTGACAGGAACTGTCCCAGAACTGGCAAACTTCTTTTTTTTTGACATAGCCTGATAGTAACGTATAATTCTTGGGATTCGCTTCTGCTCCAATGAGCAGAGTGGTTAATCTGCTGGTAAGGATCGCGTGAGTTGAGTGACGGAGTTCTGTCGGTGTGTTTGTCACACCACCTGTAAAACCTGCCAGGCTCGACCCAGCCCTGTGTTCACCCTGGGCTAGTGTATTCTACACACCGGGAAGAGCAAATGTGGGTCAGATCAAAAGCAATTGTTCGATGTTCTTTTTTGATTGATTGTGAAGGTTTGCAGGGCGTCTATTGTCAATGCTGTGCCCATTGCTCCACCGCATCTTATTCAAAATGCCAGGCATGTGCCTTCCTTACGCCTTGGTTTGGCGTGCCCTCGCATCCCAATTGTCCTTGGTGGACAGGAACGTTGTTCTCCTTGGTCTTCTCAGTGATGATCCTGGCACTTGCTGAGCAGTTGTCTTGCCCAGCAAGCATACCATCCAGGCAGCAATGTCAACTCTCCTACCATAGGAGATCTTGTATGTTGCAGCTTTGACGGCTTCTGAGCCTTTTTACGGGAACCCAATCGTTGTACAGACATATGACTATGTAAGAAGCTGTCAAAAAAAGAAGTTTGCCAGTTCTGAAAACTTCTGTGTGACTCCTAGTTCTGATGTATGTGTTTGAATGCAGCAAGTCTAACTTGATCTGGTGTGTGTGTATGCGTGTACTGTTCGTGTGCTGTTGGTGGACAGCGTTGAGCCAAACATGGTTACAAGGAGGGAGTGCATACCAGGAAGCACGTCCAACACAAATACCAACTACTTGCGCAAATTGCAAGAATTTCTCCTAGTAAAGGCGTGTCAGCAAGGGGTGGTGAGGCCCTTGTGGCCATCACCCCACAGAACGCCTTCCGAAAGCATCCCGTTAGCCATATAAATGGCATGGTTTAAAAGCTTGTCAGGGTTAGGGGCAGTGTCAGCGCTAGTGAAATGGCAACCCTCACAATGTCAACTGTTGATAGCGAATTCCAGTCAGGGCACCCTGCACCACAGCAGAAGATGCAGGGTCCTGCTATGGCACAGCCCCTATCACAGCCTGCTACGCATTGCATTGAGGCGCCTAGCTTCACTGGGCGGCAGATCCGAGCTGCATGTGGGGCAGGGTCCTTGCATCCACCCTTAGTAGTATGCAGGGCACCCTGCACCACAGCAGAAAGCAGCTCCTGCTATGGGACATGCCCTTTAACAGCCTTCTAGGCGTGCATCAAGGCACCTAACTTCACAGGCGAGCAGATCTGAGCTGCAGGTGGCCGGTGTGGGGGACATGGTCCCTTACATGCTAGAGCACTTCATCTAGATGCAGGTGTGGTGGTGAGTGTTCATTCTAGATGCAGGTTTTACTCAATGCGCAGGCCGCCATTGATGCACTGTGCAGGCAAGTGGGCCCAGCGGCTGACAATTCATGCTAGCCAAAAGATTCCCAATGTGCACGGCATCCGTAATGTACACGGGGATCGCAGGGACTGAAGGGAATGCCAATTGACAACGGTTGCTGGAAATACCACACGCGTGGGAATTCAAATTACCACACATGACACCCAGTGCTTTGCATGGTGTCTGCACACGTCACCACAGCGCGCACAGTGCCATTATACACTACAAAAGCACTTCACTCACTGGCGTTCTTATTACAGCACTTGCGCACTTTTCTCACCGTCCATAGGGAGCAAAGATAAACACCCACACGACTATGCATGGTTAATAGTCTCTTGCGCAAGAGAACCTGGGGTGGCTGTGGAAGGGAAAGTTCTAGAAAGTTCTAGAAAGTTTCAAGAACAGCTCTGAGACTATCAACCATGCATAGAGGGCCGCTTGGTGGTTTGTGATGCGCCCCTGGTTGATCATCTCCTTGACGGCCTCGTTGAGCGCGGCGTCTTCATCGTAGCCCATTCCCTTGAAGAAAAGCTCAGGGCGTCCATCCTTCAGCGTCACTACCTGCCCGCCCACCGAGACATGATACATCTGGTGGCAGGCCTTGGCTGCGCATGCAACATGGGCAGGCAACACAGACTAAGCATCCCATCAAGCAACCCAAATCAAGTACATATGGCATCCCCGCGCCCAGCCGTTCCCCCAGGCCTCGCCCACGAGGGCATGGGGCCATGGAGGGGACAGGGGCTGGCTGGGCGCGGGTGCCTGGGGTGAAGAGCCATGATGATGCGTTGATTCAGGTTCCTGGCTGAATGGAGTTAGGGTGAATCAACGCATCATCATGGCTCTTCACCCCAGCCACCCGCGCCCAGCCAGCCCCTGTCCCCTCCATGGCCCCATGCCCTCGGTGGGCGCGGCCTGGGGGAACGGCTGGGCGCGGGGGTGCCATATGTACTTGATTTGGGTTGCTTGATGGGATGCTTAGTCTGTGTTGCCTGCCCATGTTGCATGCGCAGCCAAGCCTGCCACCAGATATATCATGTCTCGGTGGGAGGTTTCTTCAAGGGAATGGGCTACGATTAAGACGCAGCGCTCAACGAGGCCGTCAAGGAGATGATCAACCAGGGGCGCATCACAAACCACCAAGCGGCCCTCGTGGCAGTCACAGCTCCAGGCTGCTGGAGGTGAGAGGATCGTCCGGACACCGGACCTGTCGCAACCCTTGTCGCTGCAGACCTACAACAGGTGTATATACTAGCTGCCTGACTGGCAAACCAGCAAGTGATCGGAACCTCATCCTAAATTTGAATTGATCGGATTTCGGTTTCATCTCATCGCGAGTCGCGATATTTGCTGCGGCCCTTGCAAGATCAACAACTTGACACTAAGCAGAGCGCCTAGATGACGGTCGGAAGGCGGGTGCATGTACACTTTCGTGTCGCCTTCTTCACGAAATGGGGCCAAAACCTGGTGCTGGTGGGCGGAGGTCAGTAGCTGTTGGGCAGAGGCCGATTCTACCCCGTATCTATTGCTCATGCTCATCGATCAGGGGTCAGCCCTCTCAAGACTGTGTCCGGTCCATGCAAGTGCCCATGCAGACGCATGCATCCTCGTTCCATGCAGCGTAATATCAGATAACGTAGAGCAGAAGGAAGCGTAGCGCCACAACGGTGACCTGCATGAACCATTTCGGACACTTGGGCAAGGTTTGCTGCTGCTCTGCAAGCTGCTGCAGGTCCATTGCTCGGCAATTGGAAAGTCACCAAAGGCCATCAAATGCGCTGCCACCATGAAAAGGTTGGTCTGGAGCCCGTGCTCTCGAGGAGCCGCGCGTTGGCGTTAGGCTAGCAACTGGCTGATGGGCGCAGCTGACTTGCCACTGTCAGCAGCTGCAGCAGCCGCACACAACAAGGCTCACTAGTGTTCACATGCATTGGGAGCATGCAGCCAGCGTTCTGCCGTCGTGTTACATGTGCAGGACGTGTTGGTTTGGGAGGCTCTAATCACCCTGCCGTGGCAGCCACAGTACAGCTACCGATATGTGCTTGTGCATGGGAACAACGAGGAGGGAGAGCCTGTGGAGGATAAGAGTGAGATGTGCGACCATCACCTGACCCTGCCAGAAAGCCTAAGGCATGACGATATCGTTGAGGTGGGTGCTTGCAACAAATGTGTTGAGCGAGTGCACATGCACGTGCACACAAACAGTATGTGAAGGCCTGGTTGTCACAAATGTTACAGAATACGGTTTCCTCCCCAGGGAAGGAAGTTTCTTGAGAATACTAGAGGACACAGGCTTCAACATGCTTTGGACAAGGGAACCATTACAATGGACAACGAAGCCAAACACTGTAGCAGGAGCTGCATGACTGACTGAACATCTTTCTGGTGAACCTACTCATGGTTGGCTTGTCCAGCAACTGAGATAGTCATGCGGCAATTATGAGCTGTGTGATGCCATGCGTCACGTGCGCCAGGTGCTTGACACGTGGGTGGACCACTCATACCCGGGCAGCATGTTGACCACTGTGGCGTTCACTAAGGTACGGCGCATGCTTGCGTGATGCAGCTTGCGACAGAGCACTTCCAACAGCACAGGGCAGCGCAGGATTCACCGTCCACCTGGCTTGTGCACACAGACACATACACACCTCCAGACTGATAATTGCTCCAGAGCAGCTGAGATGGTGCAGTGCAGTGCAAGGTTTACTTGCGCGGTGGCGCCTCTTTGTGCAGCTTGCGGCAGAGCAACCGGGCCAGCATTGTGAAAGAGTTAACCGTTCACCTAGCTAGTGCACACAGACATTCCACATGCTGACGGCAGCCAACCGTGTCCAGCGCATGACCTCCCAGACTGATTGTGTGTGGCATGGACGGACCATGAATATCAGTGTGCGTCGTTCTGCTGAGAAGGGCTTCCAGTTGGCATGGTCCACCTTCCGCGTGACAGCGGCTCTGACGTGCATGAGCTCTACCTGGAGCACACCAACTGCATGCTGGCCGTGACGTCCTGTTGTACCCGCTGCATTCAGAGCACGTGTTGTCCCTGTGCCACGTCAGGTGCTGCGTGTGTCCCGCCCCTCCTTGGCCCGCCCCGTGGCCCCGCCCAGCAAGCTGGAGACCGCCAACGGGGAAGTGGTGGTCAGGCTGAGGGTGCGTGCAGGGTGTGAGGAAGTGTGATGACCGGGTGATGGTGTAGGTGCAAGGCTCAGGCAGTTGAAAGGAGAACGCCAGTCCCTCGATTGGGCCAATAATGGACCTGATGGGTTGACCATCCAGTGATGCAAGTGTGGGGACAGACGCATTTGATCACTCAACTGGCAACTGTCTAATGTAACGCATGGTGCGACTTTGTTGGATTAGTGCCTGAGCATCCGTCGTCCATTGCATCATTCAGAGCACAAACGCAAGTTGCGATCCTCACCCCTGGCTTTGATCCACTTAATGTGCACCAATCGGTCACTTCTGTCTATCTGCAGGTTGCGGACTTCTTCATGGGCAGTGGTCAGGTGCTGTGCGTGACCGGCAGCCTACCGCAGCTCGGGGCATGGCAACAGGACCACATGATGCAACTGACAGGTACTTTCTTGGCCACTGTACCAGCCCAGTGATTGTCTGGGCATGACCATCTGCAGCTACATTGACTTTGACTGGTGGACCATTCATTGACTATTTAGCTGCAAAGCCTCACCAGTGAACCCGGTGCATGCAGCTGTCTCAAACTGGCTTGTTTAGCAGTGGCAGCTTGACCTTGCTACCAAGTAGCTTTGGCTTGTGCAGTATGCTGTCTTGATGAGCATGCGGGCATTAGCACACTCATGCCATACCAGTTGAAATCACTTACCATGCAAGTCAGGTCCATATGTCTTGACTGACTGGTTGACTGGTGCAGAGATGGAGGGTCGGTGGTGGGAGGGGGAGCTGCGTGTGCCCTTCTCCCAGTTCCCCTTCACATTTAAGTACGCAATCATGGCGACAACCAACTCAGGTGGGAGAGGATGCCTCATGCTTGGCGTGTGCGGCACAGAAGGAGTGATGGCCAGCCAGGCAGAGCCCATATGCACAAGCAACGCTGGTACGGCTAGCAACAACAGCTGCCATGTCAAATGGCTCACAATAAATACAATACAATACAATATAACACAATACAATACAATAAAATACAATACAATACAATACAATACGAGAGTCTAGGGCCTGGGATCGCCCTGCTCGCTGCCTCAGGCTGTTGTCAACGAACACTTGCAATCTTTGACGCGTCACATCTTGGTGTATCTGTGAGTGCATGCATGCCACTGATCTGCATGTGCATGCCTTCCTGCACCATAAGTAAGAAAACAAAGTTTGAAATAAGCAAAAACAATGGGCATGCCAACACACACTGACTGCCACACTTGATTTCTTCGTCAAGTGACAGCATGCTCTCTGGTCCCCAGGTGACGGTGGCGCCATGCTTGAGGTTGGGGAGCCGCGTCTGGTGTCCCTGCCGCTGTCCGGGGGCGTCAACATGGGCGCACCGGCACTGCTGGTGTGCCAGGACGGGTTTTTCAGGTGGGCTAAACTAAAGCCTGAGGAGGATGACAGCATTCGCTGGATCAAGCCTGGCCAATGACGCGGCTGGCTATTCGAGACTGACCATGGCATGTGAATGTACCACCATGGGGTACAGGTGTCAGAGCACTGGTGCACTGTCACAGCCGCCGCTGCTGGTGTCTGGGTGGTGGGCAAGTCCATGCACATGCCTGGGCTTTTTTGGAGATTTGTCAAGCCAGTCATGAGCCACGCGTCTCATGGATGTTACGTCAGGAAGTGCAAGCTCAGGCCTGCATGCATGGCTGTCTTGGCAACATGCTTTCAGGCGCGACAAGCTGTGGCGCGGCGCGGGCGTGGCGGTGCCGGTGTTCAGCCTGCGCACACGGCTGAGTGTGGGCTGTGGGGAGTTCCTGGACGTCATGCAGCTAGTCGACCTAGCTGACAGGTGAAGGGTCTGGTGCTGGGCTATGTGGGCACTGGATATGACAGGTGAAGGGTCTGGTGCTGGGCTATGTGGGCACTGGATAGGACAGGTGAAGGGTCTGGTGCTGGGCTATGTGGGCACTGGATAGGACAGGTGAAGGGTCTGGTGCTGGGCTATGTGGGCACTGGATAGGACAGGTGA
>QAXH01006716.1:0-10629 GCA_004335635.1 Chloromonas sp. AAM2 | reverse complement strand
ATGTGGGCACTGGATAGGACAGGTGAAGGGTCTGGTGCTGGGCTATGTGGGCACTGGATAGGACAGGTGAAGGGTCTGGTGCTGGGCTATGTGGGGCACTGGATAATTCAAGTGTTAGTTAGACACATGTAAGGCCTCATTCAAGCGCAAGGCAGGCAGTTGACCAGCTTAGCATCACACCCGTTTCAAACGCACAAGGGTGAGGGTAGCGTCACCTGGTTATTAGCACTTCAGCTCAACCGCAGGTCATCACCCAAATAAGGGACAGGGGCGCTGCGCCATATGAGAGAGTATGGTTACGGCTACAGGCAGGGGTATGGCCTGTGTCAATAAGTATGCAAGCGTTTGTGCTTGTGCGCAGGTGCGGTCTACGTCTGATCCAGCTGCTGCCCGTGAACGACACGAGTGTATACGACATGTGGTGGGACTCGTACCCATACTCAACGGTGTCAGTGTTCGCGCTGCATCCTCAGGTAAACATACAGGGCCAGGTTTGCCACGGTTGGCTGGGGCAATGGAGATGAGACGTGGCTGCCGGAGTTTCAAACCCAGAGCCTGGGTCTGAGGTTGGCCTTTTGGCGTATGTGGGGGACAGTTGGTTTTGGTAGGGTGCGTGTATGTTTCCATCGCCCTATGTGAATGTGTGCTGTGTTGGTGAGGTGAATAATCTACATGTTTTGTGTTGGCTCCTGCTGTGCACTGAGGCAGGCGTACGCTGCGTCCTGTTGCCTTGCATGTGCAGTACCTGGCGCTGCGTGCACTGCGCAAGCAACTGCCCGACGATTTGGAAGAGGAGGTGAGCAGTTTGCACGCAGATGGATGCAGCATGACAGCCCACTGCGTAGCAAACACTGAACAGGACCACTCAACAAGCGATCGCCCACATGTACAGCCAGCATGAATAGCGTTGCTGCAGATGCCCTGTGCTGTCCTGACTGACCCGCATCCATGGCCTCTCTGTGTGCCTGTGTCTGTGTTCAGCTGCAAGGTGCAAGGCAGCAGTTGTCCGGCGCAGCGGTCGACTACGAAGCCACAATGAAGTTCAAGCGATCGTTCGCCCGCAAGGTTTATGACAGGTTCGGAGTGGAGACGCTCGAGTCACTGGAGTTCAAGGTGGGCAGGGAGGTAGGACGGCGCATGCGCATGGTGGAAGCGGTGTCCAGGAGGAGGAGAGGCAATGAGAGTGCAAAGGACTGAGGCGCACGGGTTGTGCGACGGCCTGTGGCTCTGTCATCTGTGTGACAGCAACACGTGCTGGAGCGCCCAGGTTGCATACTGGCTGGTGTAGTGAAGCCTAGGGAGCTAGGGACTCGTCGCCATCTCCGTTTACGTCTGCCATCAGATCATGGTGGGGGCTGGATCAGACGGGGCCAGTGGGGCCGGGTGAAACAATCTGAGATGAGAGGGTTGAGCAGCGTGTTGTGTACAACCTGGCATGGCATCAGCAGGTGTTTGGAGGTTGGCGCAGGCTTGGCGAGAGTGGGTTTTTTCGTGATGCGTTTTCATGCTTCCCTGTTCTTGCCCCATGACGGATATCATTCTCTGTTTGTGCGTGCCTGCAGACATGGTTCACAACCCAGCGCATGTGGTTGCAAGCGTATGCGGCCTTCTGCTACCTAAGGGACTTATTCCAGGTCAGGCGACGCGACAGGTGGCAATGCAATCTTAATGCATGTTCATCACATGATGGCCTGGCCGACTTTCTCATCATGGTGATGGCTGTGTGCAACAGCTTGCTACAGAGCGTGTGGACCTGGTATTGTTGACACCTGACTGTCTCATCTTGATTTCTTTTGATGTCAAACGAAACATAAGTACCAGCATCAACTAATTGCCTTTTCACTTGTTGCGAATCTCAACCAACAAATGTTTTCGCGATGTTTTGTTTCGCATGCTTTTTTCCATAATGGGTGCTTATCCCCCATTACCATCACCACCACCCCATGCATGCATGCATGCATGCATGCAGACCGCAGAGCACTGGCAGTGGGGCGCGCTGTCAGGCCCGGCGGACCAGGCAACCATCAACAGGCTCACAGACCCAAGGGTAGGCGCAGGGCATTGCTGCCATACTGGCTGTGACACCACATGAGCGAGCGACACTGACAGCTTGTTGATCATTGTTTTTGTTTGCTGACCAGGCGGGCGCTTAATAAGAACTTGGCTCAGTGCTTTGCTTGTCCCAGACGCTTGGACAAACTGGCCAGGGCCGCCGTCCAGCTCTCGTGGCAGCCCATGTGACACACCAGAACACAGCGCAGCGCCAAGCACTCAGTAGGACTTGGTTTGTAATACACTCAGTATGGCTTCTTTGCTGTTGCCTGTCCAGGCCGACCACTACCCGGCCATCTCCTTCATCTATTACCTGCAGTACCACCTGCACCTGCAACTGCTGAGCGTGAGTGGGGCAAGGAAAGTGTTTGCATAGGAGGATGAAGGAGAGCCGCCACTCACCACGATTGGATCAGCTCGGTGATGGACGAGACCTGACGCAGCTTGTATTGCCAAGGATGAAGAGTGTGATCTAACTTTTCTTTGAGAGGGCAGCAAGCTTGTGAGATGAGATGCGTGCCAAAGGCACGTGCATGTGTCCCATTTTCACCGGGATTCACTCCCTGTGCTGATAATGATGTGTTATGTTCAGGTGACGCGCCACGCCGAGCAGTGTCGGGTGGTGCTCAAGGGGGACTTGCCCATTGGCGTGGACAAGCGCAGCGCCGACACATGGGTAGCGCCACAGCTGTTCCGCATGGATAAGTCAACAGGTGGTTGCAAGGGGTTGGATAGATGCAAGGGGACACGGGGTGGGTACAGAGGCCGGAAGCGCAGCCGATTTACCAGTGACTCACAATGGCATGTTGTACTTCATGAAACGGGGTAAACGTCTGCATTCTCCCATCATGTGTTTGTGACAGTCGGAGTGTGCATGTCTGCCCTGTGCTACCCCGGGATGCCCTGTGTTGCCGTGTGGTGTCTTGTGGTGCAGGCGCTCCACCGGACATGTTCGACCCCAACGGCCAGAACTGGGGCTTCCCTACGTACGCATGGGATGAAATGGCAAAGGACGGATACCAGTGGTGGGTCCTGGGTGGGGCGTGACGGCCCGCCGTCGCTGATGAATCAACTCACCATTGGAATGGCGCAGGATTGAGCAGGGTGTGATCAGAAAAGGGACATGCAAAACAAAAGCAAGGCGAGCTGTGTGATGTATAATTCATAAGGTGGCAGTGTTGAGCAAGGCATGCAGGCAAAACGGTATCGTAAAGAACACGGGAGGGTGCTGTGTATTACAGGTTGCTGGTCCCACATTGTTTGCTTTGTGCTGTCAAAGTGTTCTGGTGGTTCAAGAGACAGTGCTTCAGTTGTTGGACCACACGTGCGATCGGTTGCAGGTGGAAGGCACGGTTGCGGCACATGCAGCAGTACTTCCACGCGTACCGGATCGACCACGTGCTCGGTTTCTTCCGCATCTGGGAGATTCCAGGCGACTGCGTCACGGGTGGGTTTAGCAGCAATAGACTGATTCGTAGTAGGAATAGGCGCATGATGTGCACAACAGAGTTGCTTTGGATGGCACTCACTGCATGGAGCGTGCTTGACCAGGTGTACTGCAATGACTGTTCCATATCGTGCAATGCATTGGAACGCACATGCTTAACTACCTGAAGTGTACGTGCAGTGGCACATCACTAGATGGCAGCCGTGCGCGGCTCAGACCTGACTTCAAGAAGCTCGTTCCCATTGCTTGCTGCACACACTCAGCACACTGTGCCGTGTTGTGTTCACCCGGATTGGTTTGTTTGTGGTGTTTGTGTTGTCGTCAGGTCTTCTGGGTCACTTCCGTCCCAGTGAGCCCATCTGGCGCGGTGAATTGGAGAGCCGGGGCATGGCCGGCAGCGCCCTTCCGCGCCTCACGGAGCCCTACATACGCGGCCACCTGCTGGTGCAGCTGTTCGGGAAGATGTGGCAGGAGGTGAGCCAGGGAGGGTAGGGAGAGGTGGTGAACAGGTTGGATGAGGAAAGGAGGCTTGAAAAGCGCTACAAGACAGTTGCAGGGTTGGCTTTGGTGTCCTGGTTGGTTTGTATGTCTACTACTGGCTGGCTGGAGTGGACATGAAGGTGACAATACAACGAGGCAGGAACTCACTGAAAGAGACTGGGAGCAGGTGCGCCGGGGAGTGCAGAGTGCATGACGCACCGCCTATGACTTGTGATCTGCTGACACGGCAGTCCTTGTAGCCGTGAAAAAAAGGACTGTGTGATGCAAACTGCTGGCGTGTGTGGCCTGCTCGTCAACTGAATCCAAAAGTCAGGGTGACTGAGTGCAGTTTGTGTTTTTTCTTTTCCATCCTTAGTGGGCTTGCCTCAGATGTGCGTCATGTCCCATCCCTCCAGGTGGCTGCTCGCTACCTTCTGGAATATGCCGAGGGCTGCTTCAAGTTCAGACCCCAGTGGTCATCGGAGAAAGCAATCTCCGAAATCAAGGTGACAAGTACCACCACACCAGAGCAGTACAGACCCAGCAGCACAGACACCGTTAGTAGCACAACACACTGAGGTGCGCCTTACTCATGCCTTCTCCTACCCATCAAAACATGCACAGCCTAAGCCAGACCTCATCCTACCCTGAAACCCACCTTCACCCACTTTAACGCTATCTTAACGCTACCTTACCTTAACGCTACCTTACCTTAACGCTACCCTACCTTAACGCTACCTTACCTTAACGCTACCTTGCCTTAACGCTACCTTGCCTTAACGCTACCTTACCTTAACGCTACCCTACCTTAACGCTACCCTACCTTAACGCTACCTTACCTTAACGCTACCCTGCCCTGCCCTGCCCCAGGTGCGTGACGACAGCCCCCACTGGCTGCAAGAGGAGACTGCCCGCACGCGCAAGGGGCTCATGGCCCTGAGGCAGAACGTGGTGCTGCTGGAGGACCCCGACGACAAGGACAAGTTCTACCCGAGGTAAGACCGGCTGGCACACCAAAAGGTGTGGATCGTAAGACACTCGGCGTAAGGGTGAGGTTTGCTATCTGCTTCTGCAGCTCGTTTCATTCTGCCTTTACCCCTCAGGTTTGGCGCTGTCAGGTTCAGTCATGGTGCACTGTCCGCCTTTAGCTGCCCCCTGAATCAGAGCCGTTCGTCCGCCCTGCTCTGTTCGCCCCTCCTTACACATTTTCCAGCCCTGGCCAGCCTCAATACCCAGCCTTGTACCAGCAGCGCGCAAGGACAGACTGATCAGAACTGACGAGCGGCCCGTCGTCGGCTTGCATCAAGTGTGTCCAAGGTTGCTTCTGGCCCCGCTTCAGGTTCCAGCTGATGACCACCTCGAGCTTCAAGGAGTTGGACCAGAAGTGGCGCGAGGGGCTGGCCTGGCTGCACGACGACTACTACTTTCGGCGCCAGGACAACTGCTGGCGCGCCTCGGCCCTGCGCAAGCTGCCCGCGCTGCAGGCGGCCAGCGACATGCTTGTGTTTGGGGAGGACCTGGGCTTCGTGCCCAACTGCGTGCCGCCAGTCATGCAGGTGAGAGCACTAAGGGGAGGGAGGAGGGGGAGGGGGAGTCTGCAGGGCCCAACAGGGCAGTGTCCAAGGGATGACTCGGGGCAGGCGTTGGGGCGGCTGTTGTATGCTGGAACAAGACGCAATACCAGGAACTGGTTGCAGAGGGAGGTGCAAGGGCAGGATGGAAGGAGTGTGTGATGCTAACATGATGGGAAGACCAGGAGGTTGATGCATCAGGTAGTCTGGATCATGATGACATGTGACGGCATGCAGCGCCCACTGGACGCGCCACGTCAAACACGCAGGTCTGAGGCGACGGGCGCAATCGTACGCTGGGTGCACGACAAGACCGCCAAAAACAATCCTCAGGCAACTGATTCCCAGCCAAGCGATGTTTGCCCTTTGCGCGCAGGAGCTCGGGCTGTTGGGTCTGCGCATCCAGCGCATGCCCACTGAGAGCGGGCGGGAGTTCAACAACCCTAACAACTACCCCTACATGGTGGCCGTGTCGCCCTCATGCCACGACGTGCAGCCACTCAGGGCATGGTAAGGAAGACGAAAACAAACTTGGTCAGGCCGGACAGGGCAGCTGGCAACTGACATGCTCAGCTGCCCATACGCTGTGCTGTGCCCACACTTATTGTCCACGGCAATCACGTTTTCTGGTATCCCGCAGCCCTGACTACATGTCGTCATCATCATGCTTTCGCCGGGATTCCAAAAACAAAAGTCCGGTGGAGACCCCAACCATGGTCTTGGAGCTGATCAGATGTGATTATCCTGCTCTCATCCTTCAGGTATGAATCGGACCCGGAGCGTGCCGCACGTTTCTTCTTTGCCAGTCTGGGCGGTACGGGCGATGCGCCGCAGGAGTGCACCCCCGACATCGTGCGGGCGGTGGTGCACCAGCACACAGCATGCCCATCAGCATGGGCAATCTTCCCGCTGCAGGTGGGCTGAGGGTCAAGAGGCATGGGCTCTGCATGGCTGGGGTCTCCATGCAGCCATGCACAGCACACACTGAATGTTTGCATGTCAGTCAGTTGTCAATCCACCCGCTTGGCAGCTTTTGTTGGAAAAACGCGCGTGCACAACATACTGCGCTGCTCTGGACGGCAAGCTAACTTTGGGTGCCCAGGTCATGTCGCTAACATGCATGGCGGAGCATGTCAGCGGGAGTGAGCGTGTGGCATGTGCAGCAGTTGGTGCGTGCGGATGCCACATGAAAGCGCACGTCTTGTGTTTGTGTTGACCGAACCGGATTTGGGTTGACAGACCGGACTGTACAACAGACAACTAACAACCAACCTGCGTGATTATGTTGTGCAGGACCTCATGGCTCTCAGCAAGCGCTACCACACCCGGCCCTCTGCGGAGGAGGTGATCAACGACCCAACCAACAACAAACACTACTGGAGGTTCAGGTGTGGCTGGACCAGTGTGTTTGCTGGAACCGCTGATGTGCCAACTACGATTCCCAGTGGTGCTTCATATTGATGGGTGCTTCACACCTGGGGATCGTAGTTGTGTCAGTCAAATACCAAATCTGTTTGCATTCCAAAGTTCTTAAAGACATCACCTGTAGAACAAACAACCTGTTGTTGCCTTCAGCGTGCTGGCGTGAACTCCTTTCTTGCCCCACAGGATACAGCCGACGCTCGAAGATCTCATGAACGATGCCTCACTCGTGGGAATGATGCAGGTGAGCACACCTCATGTGACTGTGAGCGCAAGTGTGATACGTCCCTGCTGGCGTGTGTTGGCTAGTGTGAAGTGAGCACAAGAAAGAAGACGAGAGCACAACTCTGGACACGTACTCTAGAGACACAGTGGATCTGGATACCTCACAGGAATTGTCCCAGACCTGGCAAACTTCTGTTTTTTTGCGTTCATGTCTTTGCCAGCAGACCTCGTGAAACAAGAACAAACAATGCTGCGGCCTGTGCTTGACTAGAACTGATAACCATTCTGGGCCTGATGAGTTGGGTTGACCAATCTATGGCTTAACTCGGCCTTACTATGTGCTTGCCATGCACTGTCCCTCGCCAGCACCCCTGCCAGGACTGGCCGTGTCATCGGTGCCTGTCGCAGGCATGCACGTGCACCGAGTGTTCAATGTGCGCGAACGCTGCTGTGCAGTGGCCATGCGCGGCCACACACTAGCTGACCATGCCACGTGTGAACAGCCCTGTCAGTGACCGTGTGTGAGTGTGACACGCGTGTGATGTCTGTGTGCGTGTGTAGGAGCTCCTGGTGATGAGCGGCAGGGCAACCCTGGACGAACTGGTGCCACTGTGAGCATCACATGCCTTCACGCGTGCGGTCAACAGCCTGCCTAAGAGCTCAACCCCACCCAGGCAGCTCTGTGCTGCCACACGTCGCCCAGTAGCCTGCACACACTGGAAACCACATGTGGGCTGACTCAGCAAGGTGCACTGCTGCTGGCATGACGCTAGCCCCACTCTTTTGCATGGTAAAGTGCGTATCTCTGTCAGTGGCACCGTTCCAAACTGCTGATACTTGTTGCCCCAATGAGGGCCCCTTGACCTACGAAACTCTGCAATGTGAGTCGCAAGGCTACTGGATGCAACAAGACGGATGCAGTTTTCACACTACCCATTGGCCAGGTTTAGACGCTGAAAGCGCTGTAAATCTTACTTCAAAGCCGCATCAGAGCCAGGGCTAAGGCCTGATGCTACTGTCCTCAAGGTGGGGGCTTTTGGCCTGGAACGTCACCTTCAAGAGATTGACGGGTGCCTCTGTATTAAATAAGAAGATGACAGATGTGTTGACATGGTTTGAGGCGCAAGCTTCAATTATGCGCTTTGCGTCTTGTTGGTGGTGATACTTGCGGGATCAACAATTGTTTAAAACTATGGTAAATTGATCGAGTGCTTTTGCAAAAGTTAAGTTACGTTTGCGTTTTGCGGCGCCTATCTTTTTGTGCATGCAAATGCTTTGGGGCAAGCTCATGCTTGATGCGGCATGAAACAACTCCTTTCACAACCTGATCCATATCCGTGTTCTAGCAGTGTTATAGCCTGGAGGTGCTTTTGTGAGCAACATCACAGAGCTGTGCCTGCGCCCCGTTCATGCTTGCATGCGTCTTCAAGTGGCACGTTGAGAACAGGGATACATCAATGGCAACGGCCTGAGAACACAGAGGCACCTGAAATGTTAGAAGCGGCACTCAGCGTCTTGCCCTTGGCTTGGCATGTTTGGCAAACCCGTCGCAAAACGCCATGCAGCTGGTCATGCAGCTGTGCCGCCCTTCACTCCAGGCATGCCTCTCAACTGGTGCGTGAATCCTTTTGCCTGAGTTCACACACTTGCAAGACCTGTTCAAGTGCCTACACCTGTGGTCTGCATGTACCAAGCTGTCCTGCGCAGGCGATTAAGCGAATTGCCACGATGCTCGGACCGTCACCTGTCGATTACAAGTGGGCGGGACACATGCCCTCTGATGATGCATAGACAGTGAGTGGGGATTAGAAAGCTGATGTTACATCTTTTCAATGATGATCAATTGGCATTCTGTGGTGGTATTATTAACAGCCAACTGCAGTTGCCAATCACGCAATCTCAACAGGCATGACCGTCTTGGCTAAAACAGAATGCTCGTCAGAAGACTGCCATGCTCGTCAGAAGCCCACCTGAGCGCAGCCTACCGCACGTCAGCAAGCATGTCAGAACATTCGCACGCCTGTGCGCCTTTCACGTGCTCCACACTGTACCAAACACTCATGAGTAATTTGCACGTTTGTCAGCCACGAGGGATCTGATCAGCGATGTGTCAATTAAGGCAGTCAAAGTCAGCTCACATCGCCTGGCACAACATGGCCCAGCATGTCCCTCGCAATGTTTTTGTTCCATAATGGCAAATGCTCAGCACGCACTGTGTCTTGCATGCATGGCCCTGCATGGTCTCTGGTGACCGCCAAAGCATGTTATAGTTGTCATGTCATGGATGTCATGCCGCATGCTCCTGCACGGCCAGGCTGCCACACACAAACATGCGGCGCATGGCGGCAGCACCCAGCCTCAGTGCAGCCTTGACGGCCTTGCGCACGCGCGGAACGGCCTTGGGCCGCTGGTCTGCCGCCACCGCCACAGCCACATCATGTGACAGTCCGCTGACCGCACCCTCTGCAGGGACGGGCGGGGTGCCAGGCAGCTGCACACTGCTGCTGCTGCTACTGCTGCTCTTGTTGAAGCTATGGCCAGCCGGCTCGAGCTCCTGTTCATGCAGCTGTAGGCCGTTCAACTGCATCTTGAGGCCAGCAATGGCTTGCTGGAGAGCAGCATTGTCAGCCGCCAGCTGCTGGTGCTTCCGCTCAGAGCGACGCAGGCGACGTTCCAGCTTTGCACTGTGCGTGTTTGCGTCTTCGCTTGCCCTGAGGGCAATGTCGGCCCCCTCACGAAGGGCGGGCAGCTTAATGGCCAGCTCCTGTTCCTGGAGGACCAGTCCCTTCATCTGCTGCTGTTGGCGGGCTACATAGCAGTCCAGCTTGTCGACCAGACAAATGACGCCCTCCTTGGTCATGGGCTGACCGTCCAGCTGCCACAGCAGCATCTGGATAATGGTGTGTTCTGTCAGGAAAATCATGTCAGGGGCTGATTCCGCCGTCAAATCGATGTGCTCCTGCAGGGCAGCAATGAATGAGTGCATTAGCCAGCGATTGATGAGTACAATAGCCTTGTTGCGGCAATAGGTTGTGTTGTGGCTTTCTGACTTGATCTGGTTGCACTTCTGAACCTTACCCTAGCCTTACCCAAACTGCTGCAGTCAGAAGCAACCTTGGAGGGATGGTACAGTGAATGCATGCTGCTGCTTTGCTCCTGTTCCTGCTCCTGCTGACCAAGTCTGAGCTTCCAGCCACATGCTTGCATGAGGTAGCTTCCTTGTCAGAGAAAGGAGAGTGGCTGAATTGTAAAGGCGAATTGCGCGTCTGTAGCCTCCCTCTGCTTTTCATACCAAGCCTTACCACGTCAGGCATTGCAGCATGGTGTGCTGGGTTTGAAGACATCGTGGATGGCTCAAAGCCTGGGTCGGGAACGTCAAACGCATTCGCAGTGCTGGTGTTGCCACCGTGCAAGCTTGAACCAGACTCTGCA